>JAOUQZ010000033.1:7756335-7786874 GCA_028564935.1 Neosilurus hyrtlii | reverse complement strand
GTGTGTGTGTGTGTGTGTGTGTGTGTGTGTGTGTGTGTGTGTGTGTGTGTGTGTGTGTGTGTGTGTGTGTTGGTTCTGTGATGGATTGCCATGCTGTCCAGGGTGTACCCTGTCTTTACCCAGAGTCAGGTGAGATAGTCTCCACTCACTCCATGACCCTAGTTGGATGAAGCTGTTTGGTAAATGAATGGACGAATGACTGTTATACAGTATATATGTAATGGATTGCTTCACTGTGTGAATATCAGAAATATACAGGTTTTATGGATAAGACTGATTAGTCTACTTGATTAAGAGTAAAGCGAGAAGGAGCTGGAGGTGAAGCTTAACTGAGCTCATATCCTTGGCATGGCTATGAGATACCATCATTAAGATCTTTCACACTCATTTGCACAGAAGTTTTGCAGTACACTGGTAACCCAATACGACGTCATCTAAATGTGAGCTTCTATTCGGTTCTTAATGCTTTCGATGAAAGCCAGTCCATATTCTGATGTAATGTGCGTCTTTGTAATCTGACCATTGATTTATTGTAGACATTTTAAGTGAAAAGACAATATGTGATAATGTGACATATGGAAAATGTTGCTTGTCCAGACTACTTGATCATTGTTAGCACCTGTCTTACTTTGACTTTAATGTTTAACTATGAAATATTGCTTCTTGTTTCCAAATGTTCTGAACATATTGCTTGTGTTTTTGGTCCTTGGGATGGTGTTGGATTATGGTTTTTCAGGAAGGATAAGAGCAAACAAGACATTACTTAATGCATTTATATTGATTTTATAGATATTGTGTTGATGATCCTAATAACATGGTAATAAATTATTCCTATGTCCACGGCACTTAAAATGTTATTTGCCCTCCAATGATCCTACAATTTTAAAGCTAGAGTCTCTTACTAGGCATAATTGTGCTTTAACAGCCTAGACAAAGGTGATAAAATTCCTTTCTTCAGGAAAAAAAGCACTTTTATTTGTTTTTCCCACTGACTGATATAAAGAGTTCCAGTTTCCTACATTTTATCTTAAGGCATGTTTAAGAGCAGAAAAAAAATCTCTAGTGAAATGTAACAATTAGGATTTATTTTTATACCTATTTAGTCAAAAACAGTGGTTAAGGTTTCAGCATGGTCATGAACCCTCACCTGACTGATTTGTTGATTGCTTTGACTACATTCCTACTTGTAAAGCACTTTAAATTAAAGTGTTTGCCAAATGAATAAATATAAATGTAATGTAAACATTAACTCAATTTCCTGCTTGTATTTAGGGGCTCGATCTCCCAGAGAATCTCAATCACTTTATAAACATTTTATTCTCTGATTTACTTCCACTCCAAATCGCTGCATTCACCCTATCACAGTAGAGTATGACTCATCCAGTAGCTGGAGGGGTTCGTGAAGACTTTCCAACCAAGCTACATAAACAAGGCCTGAGGTCCTATTTTCCACTCATTAAATATAAGAGTCTACAGATGGTACTACTGGGTACGCGTTATGAATGGACTTGTACTAAACATGTCTTGTGATGCCTGAATGCTGTCTGACATTAAATCTGAATCACATGATATGGGAAGATTTATGCCTGTATTCAAGGAAAGTACCTTACAAGTCAAGATCATTCACATCTCTTCAAGTTCACAAATCTATACAATAAGTTCAAACAAACTGTATGTATGTGTGTGTATGTTGGGATGTGACATCGATTAAACAGTTAAATGTACTGGGATATGTACCATGCGTCCTTGTATACAAGTAGACGCTTGTCTAATGTAAACAAATATTACGTAGTATTATGAGCAAAAAGCTGGTGTTCAGCGCTTTACAAGCATTTTGGGTTTTTTTTTTTTTTTGGCTGAATGCCACCCATACACATTTATCTTAGATAGTACAGCTAACATATAACTATATATAAAAATATGAAAAATAAAGAAATAATTGATTGTGCAGATGCGTCCAGCCTTATTTCATTCAGAAGTGCAGTTCATACCATATTTGTTAGTTTAATATCTGTATACTGTTATTTTTGCTGGCATCTTTCCTTATTGTAGCTGATGCCCTATCATGGTTTGGTTCAGATATGTTTTGCTCTAAAGTTACATACCTAAGTCTACTTAATAAAAAGTGCAACTGATTGAAAAAAGATACATTTATTTTTATCACAAGAGATAGAAAAGTCGGAGTGGACATTTTGGACAGACACTTCCTCGCATGTATTCAGATCTGCCCTGTGCAGAACAAATTGGGGATATTACCACCAATGCATGATTCACTTAAACTACATATGCTTATCTAAATTTGAATGGAAAATTTTTCATGACAAACATCCTCCTTTGAAAATTATTTCAGTTAGAATTCTGAGAATTTTTGAAGTAGGAAACTCAAATTGCATAGACGTCAGCATGTTTCTGCCCTGCGATGGCCTGGCGAGCTGTCTGGGGTGTACTCTGCCCTCGCCCGGAGTCGGCCGAGATGGGCACTAGCCTCCCCGCGACCCTAATTAGGATTAAGCGGTTCAGAAAATGACATGACATGACGTGTGTGTGTGTGTGTGTGTGTATGAAATGTTACATAATATGTACAGATTTTGCAATAACAACTTTCATTTTATGTAACCCCAGTGCTCTAGAAGACTGTGAAGAGGCTCCTAAATATTTTAAATCTGAATGTTTATTTAGGACTTTTAACCCTTTAAAGGCCACAATAGCAATGTCGTTTTTGTTTGTTTGTTTTTCAAACATAGGTCTTTATCTATAGTTAGGATTCACTTTAATAGTAAACCACTGGATACAGAAACAAATTAGTAAAAATAACTCAAAATCTCCTCTACTTTCTTGCTTGTTTGTTTTGCCCAGGAGTGTATTTTAACATACTTTATTTTAAATTAATAACAAACCAATCAGGCATAGATACAATATAAAGAAAGCCTAATGAATACAAAAAAAACCTGTTATGTAAAAGGTAAACTCTGTACATACTGATACTGTAAAGCTTTTTTAAGGAGAATTTACTGTACTGTATCCGCACTTTGTTGCAGTGTATATATAGTATATATAGTGAAAGACATCATGCATAGCATCTAGTGTGTGTCCTCTTTAAGATATGGGAGGAATGTCACAATCACTTCCAGTCCAAGTGCAGTTTATGCGAAGAACACTTTCGTGAAGTACTGTTGAGACAATGTCTAGAGGCTGTCTAGTTTTACCAGTGTCAAAATTCTCTTTCCAGATCTTTCCACCCACACTGAAAAGTCTAAAAACAAGGATGAGTGCCACAGAATGATGTAAGAGCTTTTGGAACTGCAGTAAAATACTAGACATCGGATATCTCATTAAGCTATCTACGTCCACTGAGTATCCCTCAGTAAATCATTACAGCATCTCTCGGTATATCACATGGTGGACTGCATTTTAAAGGGATTAAAAGTTCTTCAGATCAAGTTATATCTTTCATCATTTTATCCAAGTGCATCATGCAATTGGAAAGAAAGGAAAAACTGAGATGTCTGGCTACAGGTGGTAATAAAAGCATTTCTCTCCTCGACTGCTACTATCTCACTACTGGCTCAAAACACTTCAGTTCCGTCCAGCAAAATATTTTACACTAACGTTACCCCACCATTCATCCAAATCGTAACATGCTGTGTGTGTGTTTGGCGGTATGCAGTTTCCAGGCAAGTGTAGACGTTTATAAGAGGTTAGAGTTTCAGGGTTTTGTTGAGTTGATATAATCATGCTATGGTGGAAAAGAGTGACTCAAATACTTTCCTGTAAGTTTATTTGGGACTGTGGAAATTTCCTAGTACAAACGTGCCCCAGATTTCCTTCTTCACCTTCTAATATGAATGCAAAGCTTTGTTGTGTGTATGTTGACGACAAAGGCTGCCAGGCTCTGACTCCAACTCAGGTTTGGACCTGAGGAATCTTTAGCCTTAAGTCTTAGAACTTATGTCAGCGTGAGGAGGTGAAATGGCAAGGAGTTTTATCATTTGAAAATATTAATAAAAAGTAATTCAGTTTGGGGACAAAATATCTTTAGACTTCTATATGATTTGGTAACTGCAGAGAATTCTGCAGAGAAAACGTCTCAGTTTTTTTTAATATTAAAGAATAAAATGAAGAGTGACAGGTGGTGTAGTGGTTAGCATGTCTGCCTCGCAGCAAACCCGTCCTGGGTTTGAGTCCCAGGCTTGTTTTTGTGTGGAGTTTGCATGTTTTTTCTTGGTGTACTTCAGTTTCCTTCCACAGTCCAGAGACAAGCACATTAGTCTAATTGGCTGCTCCATAATTATCCCAAGGTGTGAGTGGTTTTGTGTGTTGGCCCTGTGATGGACTGGTGAGCTAATTAGGGTGTTCCCCCTATGCCCAGAGAAGGCTGAGATAGGTTCCAGCCTCTTCACATCCCTAAGATGAAGCAATTTGGCAAACGAATGAATATTTTAGACTGAAAGCCCAGGTAGAACCTTCCAAAGATGTGGAGCTCGAATCCAGGCTGACATTTAAGTTTATATTATACCATGACATGTTGAACTATTTATTCAGCATGCTGTACTAGAGCTTAATACTGACCTGTACTGTTGATCGGAACATTTTGCTCAGGAAGTTAAACTTTGCCAAGCTTGAGGTCGGGGGTCAGGAAGGAAGGGGGGGGGGGGGGGTTAGGGGCGGCGGTAATGCTTTTCATGAAAATGGCATGCACATGTTATTTTTATGGTGAAGAAAAAAAAATAAAGAAAAAGAACTTTGCCCATATATGTCAAAATTGGAGCGTTACTACATAAGACATGGTGTGTATGCTCAGGCCACTCCTTATTTGTCAGTTTTTATTTGGAGATTAAGGATGTTGTAGGTCAGCAGGAGGTTGATGAGCTGCTCTTAAACTTATCTCCTGCAGGCTCTGTCTGGTGGAGGAGGGCTGGAGGAATGCAGAGTGCTCAGCACAGTAGAAAAATGGTGGGCTTTCTGTACAACACATGCTTTCTTCGGTCTCAACCTTCAAGGAACAGGTTAGGAAATCACTTTATTTTGAATGGGGTGGTTCACTGAAAGGTAAAGATCCAGTCTGCTTCTTGGTGTTACCATATGAATCAACATATTCTTCCAATTATAAGACGATTGATATTGAATACTGATGGACTGTTCCACGGTTCTAGCCAAGATGTATTTATTGAACATTACTGACACTTCATGAAATCAGGATAGAGTTTCAGGATAGAGTTTCATTGTCTTCTGTGTAACCTATCCACCTCCTTTCTGAGGGGTCATCAAGTGCACATTCCAAGTCGTGAAGCATTACCTTTTTGATTTCCTAGCATAGCCCACCAGAAACCTTGTAAACCCAATTCATATTCTGTGAAGTCAAATGTGCAATACATATGTGTCCAAGTGAGACAGAATACACATCATGAAATATACATTTTAAGGGTCTAACCTTGGTTCCCTGGAAGATCTGACACTCAGATTGATTGAACTCTCTAGCAGTATGAAGTGCACTATACAATGCATACATCTTTGCATATTGTACAGTAAGCATATATTTATTCCCAGCAAAAATATGATTCATGAAGCAAGAATACACTCTATATTGGGCTCCAGCCCATCCTAAGTCATAATACACACACATTCAGAAGCGAGGGGGACTCTGGAGCTGTGAGGCAGCTACTACTAGACCCAAAAATTGGTGGATAAATTTGTGTTGTAAGGTTTGACATAAAAAGTGACACGATGAAGCATGTCTGAGGTCAACTGCTAGACAAATTCAGAGAATTGTTGTAGTGACTGCAAATTCTCTTGCTATTAGTCAGGATTATAAAACAGTCACGAATAACTGGAAACTCAATGGTCTAGAATCTACTGTGGTCATCTTCTGCATTGGAAATATTACTATTACATGCAGTCCAATTCACTAAAGTGGTATTTCCTCCAACATCAATGCCTTATAAGGCCCTACTAAATCTTTCAGCTACTGTTTTACTGTTTACTGTTTAAGGCAGGCTCTCCACAGAGTTATCAAAAGCCATATTTTCCATTCTGATGACAACATTTGGATCAGAATCAAATCTTTTCCAGACAGCATGAATCTTACTGGGATGGTTCTGGTGTTCTTTAAGTTTTACCACCATAGTACTATTGACTAGCCTTTTTTATCTGAAAGGCTGAAATAAAATCTGATGTAGTTTAATTAAAGAAATGATGGGAAACAAATAAAATCAAAGCACTGGTTTGACTTTTAAAAGCTTAAGCACAATAATAATATAAAACTGTATAGGTGAGATTATTGAAAAATCCATACGAATGATTAATGATGCGCAGTAGTGGTTTAGTGGTTAAGGCAATGGGTTACTGAACTGATGGTCGGATGTTCAATTCCAGGTACCACCACTGCTGGGCCCTTGAGCAGGGCCCTTAACCCTCAACTGCTCAGTTGTATTAAAAAAATTATAATTATATTTCGCTCTGTCTGACAAATGCTATAAATGAAAACATAGAAATTACACTGATACTCATATGGGCCATCACCAGGTTACCAGTAGGTGGAATGAGTATGTAAATGTGTGTTTGCATGGTGTCCTGAAGCCCTCAGTGTTCCCAGGATAGGCTCCAGTTACAGTAAAACCCTGGCCAGAATAAAGCAATTACAGATGAATGAATGGCATCAGAGTGATGTAGCAAAATCGGAGGAATTCAGATGTCTGATGATTGGATCTCACTTCAGATTTGGTCTAAAGGTTTCCCACCTCTAAGTTCCTGATCAAGGTTGAGACATGGCTGTGGTCTGGAAACCAGATTTAAGTGCTTTCATTCCAAAGCATTATGTAGGCCAGATGATTGAATTAAGAGCCAAAACTGAGCGATCACTAATCTGGATTATTACAAAATCTTTATATTCCTGAATTTGATGTTCATGACTTTCCATTACAGACCCATGACTATCTTTACATCTATGATTAACTAAATTAGGCAAGAAGTCTTCAGCATTGTAAACACTTAGTAGCATGTAAGAGTAGTATAATAAAACCAAGTGACATCTTATGGCAGGCAATGTGGGAAAAGTCCTGTGTGTACGTTTCTCCCTGTCATCTCCATCAGGAACACTCTGCATGCATGTGTCTGGCCAGACATCTTGAGACAGTAAATAGAAGGAGCTTAGAAGTGAATGCTCTTTTAAAGTTTTGTTGGCCATCCTGAGGTTGAATCGCCACTGGATGTCAGTGTGTCCCAACAGAGATGAGTATGTGCCACTCTGGAGGTCTGACAGTGCTGCCTCATATTACGTTCACATATGATTTTTATTATCTCTGTCTGTTTCTTTATCTCCCTCTTCCCTCGTAGCTCTAGTTCCCAGACATCACACCATTGGTCCACGTAGCAGAACATTCCGACACACTTGTGACGAGGAGAGGAGTGTATTTTCCGCTACCGTTATTTATCTTGGGTGACCGCAGCTGGAAAAATATTATAATATATAAATCGACAAAGATGTAACATGCTGCATTTCCACCAAGCACAGTGTCTCAGCATCTCTGTACCGCAGCTCCTCGAAGGCTATGAGGGTATTTTTGTTCAATTGCAACATCTTTTTGCATTACCTATACTGATGTGAGTCGGATGTTCCTGTTTGTGCAAATTGCGATTCTGCGGGATTGCACGAGCGTGCATGAAAGAGACATGGGTTCCAGATGCACTCCCTATGAAGTCATGTATAAGTAAAATGAAATAAGCTTTTGGCATGATAAAAACACAATAGTGTTTAAAAACAGGTGTTAAATGTTGCTGTCAAATTACGGTTTACCCAATGGGATAAATGTGCTGCAAAATCATGTTATCGGTTTGTTTGAAAAATAAACAATAATTGCCGATAGTAGCTTAGTGCGTCAGTTAATGAGCAGAAGATTGTGAGTTCAAATCACAGGGTTGAAACACTGCAATTACTGCAAATAGCAAATTTCATGCTAATTTGTAGCTTTTTAAGTTGAATTCTGACTTTTTATTATTATTATTATTATTATTATTCTTTGCTCATTTCACAGTCCAGTTAAAAGGATATTTTGGGCTGATTATGAACTGTGTAGTTCACAATTCTTGCAACTTGATGATACAATCACAAGAATGTGTGCTGTTGTCTCTTACAATTTCTTTTACCTTCATAGCCTTTCTATTTCCAAAAGTCCAGCAGAATTACACCAGTGCAAATTAGTCCAGACCAGCTTGCATGGAAACACTTAGCGGTTGTAGTTTCATTTATAACTGTATTTTTGTGTAAACCATCACAATTTCTCTCTTTTATCATAATTCCAACAATAACTTTGTGTAAACCGAGAAAAGCCATTTTATTTGTTGTGGTAACTGTTGTAATAACAAGCGCAATTAATCAGATAAACAGACGTACAGAACAGAATGTACACAAACATCATTATTTGTAACTTTTGGTTTGTGTGAATTCTTATGAAGAGACCGTCTTGACCAAAAGTTTAAATACTCAAAAAAGGCAGAAAAATTTTACTATTGTGTAATTTTTTTACATTTGGAAATGTTTTCCCCATTTTTTTCTATAAGGTCATGCCTCTGTTGGGCAAAATGACTTGGAAGCTATTTTATTTTTTAACTATTAGATGTTAAAAACGCCAAACGCTTGAAAAAATGCAACGCATACTCACACTATAGCTTTTCTACATTTCATGATTCTCACAAAGTTACAGAAAATGCAAAGATGACAGATAGATGAAAATGAACAATAAGGACAAAACCGACAATAAAAAGACATTTCTTGGCAGCAAAAAGTCAATGCCAATGAAAATGTTATTTATCAGTGTAACAGAGACAAGTACAGACAAATTGGTGAATTATGTGTGAATCATGTGTAGTGGAAAAATCGTCTGACACAAAAAACTACGTTGCACTGGGGTGAATATTATCATCAAATGTACTTCAAATATACATAAAGATCATTTATACACATCTCATACACATAAAGATGTACTCATACACATAAAGATGTACTTCAAATATACATATTATCTCTAAAGATCATAGAGATAATACTCCTGCTTTCCACACTATAGGGCTAACTACAAACTCAATGTTAACATGAGCATGGTCCTGGGTTTAAAGGCATATTCACTGGTTGCATATGCATTTTTATGACTTTCAAGGAATTGAGGAGTTCTGGGGCAATGCGACTTAAATTTTTTTTTGTCCGATTTAAGCTTTCTTTGATATAACTGGCTGTTTCATACAATACAGGAGCAATCCAGACAGATATGCAATAGGTAGATAACTGGCTAAGTAAATTTAAAATTATATAAGTCAGTATATAACTTAAAAAATGCAATAGCATGCAAATTATCGTGACATGTATATAATGATTTTTTTTAAAAAGAAGAAGAAAATGAGTCTCATAATAAATCTATGGACCATTCAACAATAAGGGAGTCAGTTAGGATTGAATCTGAAGTTTGCAGCATGTCATGTAGAGTTGCTTTCCTGTCCAAGTTGGATTCCTTCACAGAAAGTCACCTATCATAAAAGGAGAGCAGGATAACAGCACTTTAATGCAGATCTTACAGTGCGGCCCCATAAAATGTCCCAGGGCTGTTTTTCAAGTGAGCGCAGACTAGATTTGTGCACAATCACTGGCTTAATTTGAAAATGACAGGACTATCCATCATATGTGTATAAAAAGGAAAATGTCATTCTGTTAACACTACTTCATTTTTTTCCCCATTGCCGGGCATGCTAAACTGGCTGCAATAGGTTTTGTTTGCATTTTATGCTAAACCTGAAATATCATCAAAGTTTGGCAATATTTTTATGCATTAATAGATGGAAAAAAACCAGTTTAGTGAGTGATGGGTACAACAGTGGTGGATGACATCACTAGCTTTACAGTGCTGAGTTGCTGAAATGGAGATTTTGGAATGAGCTGAAAATAGAACATTGCAGAGGTTGGTTTCTGAAAAAAAAATCACAAATTTAGTGTGATTTGTACAAAAGAAATGCACTGTGTTTTTGCGCGTGTGTATGTGTGTGTGTTTTCATGGTAGTGGTGTTAATGGTGGTGGTGGTGGTGGTGGTGGGGGGGGGGGGGGGGGGTTGCCCATAACATCAATCTGCTGGTTCAAAATTTCCAAGTTGGCACTTGTTGGTTTTTGGAGAATAAACTCTTCAGTTATACCCAAACACTTTAACTTCAGGCCCAGAAAAGAAAAATTACATGCTGAGATTTCAGCAAGGGCCAAACACATGGAAAACATACTATAAGTTTTGCAAGAAAGAAATCAACAACATCTTGAAATGTAGTGTTTGTGCCAAGCAGCCTACAAAGGTATTATAACACTTTGGAGCATTGAGATAAAATAATGGAAATTAAAACCGACAGCTGGCATAACATTAACTAACTGTTATACCAAAGTCACGTGACAATGCTGAGCCTTACTATTAATCTGATATAAACTGAAAAATGTCTCACTGTGCATCTTCAAGAAATACTTAAATTTCATTATTTAAATTGAGGAGAGCTGCACAATCTCGAAACCTTTAAAGAAGGCAGTAACTTCTCTGGCAACCGCCATTAGAAAAGGCATCAAGAGTTGCAAGAAGAAGGCTGCTCTGGAAAAGGGATTCAGGAGCCCAAACAAACCAAAGGCCCAAAAGTTCTAAACAACGGCAGTTAAGAGTTGAGTTGTGTTTATAATAAGGAATATTGTTACTTTGATTAATAATGTTATAACACATTACGATTTTACACCATTCATTTAGAGTGCTAATTTTAATTACGTTGTGCACCAAAAACTCAGCTCATGACAAAAGACAAGCTAAATAATACAACGTTCTGGATCAAGTGCTATTACTTAAGAATGTTTATTCTTTTGATTTTTATCTTCCGTTTATTTTTAGTCACTGTTAATGAGTACCTAATCTCTCCAAACTACCCAACCAGGGAGGGTAAGGCATGCATGTGTTTCTTTTCTGAGGAATGTGATGGCACCTAACCACATTTTTTCCCCCAAAAACTGCTGCTCATGCATGATTCAGGAGCTGCCAAACACACTTATATGCATGAGCTCACAAACACTCATGATTGGGTCACCTATGGGTTACACTGAAGAAAGTGAATGCAATCCCTCCCTTTCTGAAGCTCGGCCAATAATTTTTCATGGGCTCCCAGATACAGGCTGCATGCACCTGAGCACTGAGACCTGAACCCTGATTAGGAGCCCTGATCAAGGTTTTTTTTTTTTTTTTTTTCTCCTCCATTCATTCATTTTTTAAGCTGCTTAATCCTCATTAGGGTCGCGGGGAGGCTGGTGCCCATCTCAGCCAACTCTGGATGAAGGAGGGGTACATGCTGAACAGCCCGCCAGGCCATTGCAGGGCCAACACACATACAACCATTCATTCTCACACCTAGGGGCAATTTAGATCCGCCAATCAGCCAACTGTGCATGTTTTTGGACTGTGTTAGGAAACCGCAGTACCCAGAGGACACCCACGCAGGCATAGGGAGAACATGCAAACACCACATAGAAATGTCCCTAGCCAAGGAATCGAACCGGAGACCTTCTTGCTGTGAGGCAAAAGTGCTAACCACTGCCCCACCGTGCCACCCAAGTGCTATTGTTTTAACTGCTATTTGTAAATAATAAGAGTGAACATTTTGTTGGATGTAATCAAATTCTAGGTGATTGGATGACTGTTTGCTGATCTATTAAATATCTAGTTTAATGTTTGCCATTTTTCTCATTCTGTCACATCTGCCCACTGTGCAACTACTACTCCAGCTGAAACACACTGCATCTACCACCATGATTATTGTTGAGCTTTCATGTGGAGCTTTTTGCGAACTAACTCATGTGTCATATACTTCTGTCCCGGTTTCTGCATTCCTGCAGTTGCATCCTGCATTATGATCTCTATGTGACACATTCATATAATAGGATATTAGTCATTTTGATTAGTCATTTCTGAATTTTCAATACTTTTTTCGAGATTAGAAGAAAAAATATAGTTATGTTTAAGTCGGCGGACTGTTGTAAAAGTATTGAAAATTCCCCATCTCTGACTCTTTAATTCTGAGGTTAAAAATCTGGCAACCTTAGGCACTAAACAACGTCCAGACAACTCTCATAATCTTAAAGAGGTCTAAAATGCATCTTAGGCAGCTCCATAACGTGACTCTGAATACGAGGAAATTCCCTGAATAAATATTGACCAGATTTTTGGAATAACTTCACACCTCATGTCACATGACAACAAGCATCTGAATTACACAGTTGTTTAAATAGCATGGGTATTTAATCATGCATTCCAACAGCACTCCTTGTCAGTCTTTAATTATTGTCTCTTTGCATATCATGTTCATGTTGTCCTCTTTATGCAATGATTATATACAGTACATGTGTACTTTCTGTTTATTTTATCGCATACACAGGTTTGCAGGTAACTCACACGAATGTAATCAGTACAATCTCTACACAAAAGCACTCATAAATCAGCCAACAGTAATAGAATCGGTATCAACACAGTTGGACATTATTCAATGTTTTTCAAGCTTTTATTTTATTTATACACCACATTCATAACATAACCCAAAATATGGTGCAATAAATGTTATTTTCTGTTATGTCTAGTCATGTGAAAAATGGATAGAAAGATAGAAGAGGTCTTTTATAAGAGGAAGAGGTAGCAACTCAAGGCTTAGTTCATTTTAATATCCCTTTATTCGGTTGCATAAGATCCTAAATTTGAGACACTTAGGATTCTGGGATGATCGTATTCTGAACATTTTCCTTAATAGGGAAAATGCCTGACCTGATGTGATGCTCCAAGTGCGTCACTACAGTCTATGTGTGCAGAGAATTTGTTTCTTACGAAGCCGTGCTTCAAATTAAAAGCATGCTATCAAAAAAAGGAGCTTTAGATAAAAGTCATTGGAATTGGTTTTGTAGATCATAGGTCTTATGGATGCATATTTCTATACAATGATATTTTCCCTATTTATACAGTTGTATACTCTACTGAAGTATAAATGTGCAGTGTTTACTGTAGTATTCACTGCTGACACTCATGGCTCCTCTAATGTACAAGGAATTGTTCAATGTAGGTTTGTTGCAAATAAACGTCACAAACGTTTATCAGGGGCTACTGAGAACAATAGACCAGAAGTAGTTTTACTGCAACTACAAATGTACTGTTGCCCCTAATTTATGTTGCACTTTTGAAGCTCTTATTTGAATTACCCTTGTAGGAAACTCTAAACCCCATTCTGCATTATGGGGGAAACAAATCTAAAACAATAAACAAGTTGTTTTTTTATTGCTAGAGTAGTTCACCAGCATTCTGTTCTGAAGTTTTACTCCTTAAAATAATCCAGAAAAAAAGCTGACACTGATCAGTTAGTGGAACATACTGCATGAATCAGCCTCAGCAAGATCTGATGCTGCAATTCTGTCATCTGTCAAATCTTCTGTTCTCGCTTTCAAATAATAATGGATTTAAAAGGGCACAATCCTGTTTTTTTTTTTAAAATAACCTTTAATGTGATAAAGCACCAAGCCAAATTTTATTAAATTGCCAAACTGCTTTATCCTACTAGAGTCCCAGGAAGGCTACAACCTATCTAAGCCGAAGCTGGGCAAAGCCTGAGTGCACGCTGAATAGCTTACCGGTCGCCGCAGGGCAAGCAAATACACACACACCCATTTACACTCACAACGAGGGACAATTTGGAACAGCCAGTTAACCTAATGTGCATGTCTTTGAGACGACTCAGTGGTTAGCAATGTCACCTCACAGTGTGAAGGTCCGAGGTAATGAATCTTGACCAAGGCCGTTTCTGCGCAGAGTTTGCCTGTACTCTTTGTGCTTGCATGAGTTTCCTCAGGGTGCTCTGGTTTCCTCCCACAGTCCAAAGACTTTCACATTAGGCCAACTGGCTACTCTAAATTGGGCATAGCTGTGAATGTGAGTGTGGATAGTTGTTTGTCTCTATGTTACCCCATTGATAGATTAGTGACCTGTTCAGGGTGCACCTCACGTCACACTATGGAAGGCAGCTGGGATTGGTTCCAGCATACCCCACAACCCTGATGGATAACAGTTACAGGTAATGGATGAATGGCTGGAGTTCATTAAGTGCTTTGAGCCAAAGCAGTTATATAAGACCTCAGAGCATCAGAAACCTTTACATTACATCACATCGCAGCATGATGATTATTTGAGACTATTTGTGTTGATCCAATCCTCTGAATTTGACAAATAAAACCTGTTCATTATTTTGACATATTTTTGGAAATCAGAGGACCATACATCAGTGCATTCAACATGCCTAAGGAATCCATATCATATTTTATTAATCATTATAACACTTTGAAGAGTACACATGCTTGAGCTGTCAGATCTGATATAGTGCGTATTCCCTGAAGGTGCTTTCAAAAGGAATTGAGGAATATTTTCCTTGACGGCAGTTCATTCTTTGTGTTGTGGCAGCCTGTTAAAGGTTCCTAAACTTGGAGAGTTGCCTGCTGCAAGACCAGGTTTAGACAAGCTTTCAAATGAGATGCCTTTTTTTCCACATGTAGGGTTTTTATTTACTTAAAGAAGGCAAAACAACCACATCAGTGGAAGCAGAATCAGGCCAGATTGTATATTGGCAAATGGAGCTAATTGTCTGAAAAAAAAAAAAAAAGTTTGAAAAAAAAATTAAGAACTTTTTTATGTGCTGCCATTCAGGATACGAAGACCAGTATCACGTTAAAATGTAAAAAAAAAAGTTATTGTTATAAGGTAAAGAGATATAAAGTTATCACATTACAACAATATAATATTTATCACATTACAACGTGAACATTTTAAGGTTATAACAATATGTTTTTATGTAATTTTGACAAACTCTATTGTTAAAATAAAGGTTTATTGTTATAATGTGTTAAGTCTATATTTCAGAATAACGTGATAATATATTGTTATACCATGAAAATGTTTCATTTTCTAACAAGGTTACATTTACATTTATGGAATTTGGCCGACGCCCTTATCCAGAGCGACGTACATTATCATTTTGATCTGAGCAATTGGGGGTTAAGGGCCTAGCTTAAGGCCCAGCAGTGGCAGCTTGGCGGTACTGGGGCTTGACCTCCGGATCAGTAACCCAGAGCCCCAACCACTGGTTAATATTGTTGTAACATTAAATGCTTATTGTTATAACTAATAGGTTTGTATTTTAAAATAACATGAATATATATTGATATAACCTGAAAATGTTTACGTTCTAATGTGATAAATATTTTACTGTTATAATGTGATCATTTTCTGCAATGGCCTGGCGAGCTGTCCAGGGTGTACTCTGCCCTCGCCCGGAGTCAGCTGAGATGGGCGCCAGCCTCCCTGCGACCCTAATTAGGATTAAGCGGTTCAGAAAATGACATGACATGTGATCATTTTGTATGTCAGAAAAATGTGAAAATATATTGTGACAACATGTAAACTTAGAGGTTATAAATAAAATCTTTTCAAGTAATAACATGATACTAATTTTTCCATATCTTTTATCAGAGTGGATGCAATTCACTGCCATACTTTTTTCTGTTAAGAAGTACACAAAATAATGGAGCATGAATGGGATTTGCATGAAATCACATCCACAAAAAACACATACAGTATTTTATATGCTAAACTACAGACACAGGTCTACACCAAGTCAGTATGCCATTTTTGTGTGTTTATCTCAGACCACACCCCCTGCTGATCCTTTTTTAACCCCGTCACCGAGACCCACCACTGAGAATGCCACCTTTGGTCCGTGCTCAACCAATAAAGGCCATTGCATGCTGGAAGCCCACGTTTACAAAAATGAGTCATAGTCCTGATTTTTTTTTAGCTCTCTTTCCCATCAACAACACATCCATCACAGCTGTTTCTGAGCCTCTTGCTGTGTGTTTGTGGTAGAGGTTTGCGGAAATTTGGAGCATAACGCTACATCTCAGTATTCGCTATTTAGACTGTGCTTCCAATTTCATGCACTTTTTTCTAACTCATGCTCTCATATACTTTACTTGAATTATAAATTTTATTTTTACCATTTGGGATCCCTTTCAGGGTGTCACGGTGGCTTAATGGTTAGCAAGTCTGCCTCACAGCAAGTAGGTCCTGAATTCGATTCCTGGGCTTCTGTGTGCACTTTGCATGTTCGATTTCCATGCTTGCCTGCGTTTCCTCCAGGTAATCTGGATCCCTCTCACAGTCCAAAGACATTAGACATTACTCTAATTGGCTGTTCCAAATTGACTGTAGGTGTGTGTATGTGTGAGCGGTTGTGTGGGTGTGTTGGCCTTGCAATGGTCTGGCAAGCTGTTCAGAGTGTAGCACGCCTTCGCCTAGTGTCGGCTGAGATATCCACCAGCCCCTACGCTACCCTAGTAGGATTAAGCGGTTTGGTGAATGAGTGAGTAAATAGTGGGATCCCTTTTAATCATGTTATGGAAACTTGACTCATAATACTGTACTTGCAAGATAAATAAATCATTTACTGTATCAGGGTAGTGGCTTTAAACGGGTATTAAAGTCTTATATTCTCAAGATATAAGGCATTGAATAATAGTTGGCAGGCTGTTTGGTAAATTAGATTTCAATCCAAATGCATAGTGTCATGACTAACTTTTCACTGTGTATCATGCACAAAAAATACTCATTAAAGGGTAATTCAATACTTATAAACCCAAAACTCAGACAACACTGGAAAATGGAAAGAAGTGATATAAAAGAAAAGTGATATTAGAAAATGAAAGTTTTGAAAGTTTAATTCATTGACCAATGTTTGTAAAACTTTGCAAGGAGCTTTGTACACAATGCTCAGCGGGTGTGTTAAGGGCAGAAATGGAGCAGGTGGAAGGCAGGAAATATAAAAAAGGATTAATGCATTTCTGGCACAAATTTCTTTGCCAAGTTATCTTGTAAGAACAAACTTGCAAGAACATGAGAACTGAGAACAATCCTGTAAGAATTTAGGATATGCTGGATACCTGCCTTTAATGCCTTAAGTCCTAGCAGTTCCCAGCTTTACAAACTGTGTCACAGGTAACTACTCAATAAAGGAGCTTTCTTCTGCTATGTTGTAAAACTTTCAACCAGAGTCCGTGCACTAGCGACTTTATCTGGCTAGAGCATGTACAGTAGATGCATGAGCCGCTGTCACCCTTTGCCAGCCAAGCTGATTTAATGGTTTTGTTGGGTGTTTTTGTACAAAACCTTGTATTTTTAATTTCTTAAAAGAAAGTTAAACCCAAACTTCATAAAAGTTAACATGCATAGTTTGTTTCTATTAAAATGTGCTGTTTCATTAGCCTTTTTTCATGTGAAAAATATAAAAAAGACCAATAACTCTGCACTAAGGAGGACGATTACAGGTTGACAAGTTGAGAAAAATCACTTGATCATCCTGTGTTTCCCTCAGTAATAAGGAACTAATGATTCACGTCCTATTCTTGCGATTGTGCACTTTCAAAAGTGAAACATCAGCCTTTTTTGAACTGGCTAATGCAAACTATCAAAAAGATTTTAGCAGATTGCAACTTCAAAACTGTAAGTAAAAACCACCAGATAATGAAAATGTTCATGTGTAACAGGATTGTTGGGAGGCCTTGCCTTTCGTTTCACTTTCAGCTACTGTTAGAACCCTCAACTCTCCAAAGAAACCTTGAGGGACCCTGTTTTTTTAATTGTTTCAGCCTGCACCTTCTCAGTCAACATGTACATGTACAGTATGTGTATGTATGTATATGTGTGTGTATGTACTGTATATTATTATATATTACATACAATATGTCGAGGGCTGACAGCATCAAGTGGATATCTCCTCTTTACAACTTTGAAAAGATACATAGGCGAGGTTATTAAGTGGTTTAGCTACCCAAATATGCTGGTGAATAAAGAAACAGTGAACAAACTGATTTTACACATAAACTGTTAAAATCCCTGTTTTCTCAAAACCATGAAAAGTGGAGTTACTTGTTGCTGTCAGCCCTCGATATTGTTGACAATAACCTTGCGTGAAGTTTGCAGATTCTCTCAATGCTTGCCTGGATTTTCTTTGGATACTCCGGTTTCCTCCCACAGTACAAAGATATGCACCTCTGGTCTCTGTAACTGTGAATTGCCCATAGGTGTAAATGTGAGTGTAAATGGTTGTTTGTGTCTGTGTTAATCCTGCAATAGCCTGGTTACCTGTTCAGGGTGTAAGCTTATTCCAGTTCTAGGCTGAAGTCCAATGGGCTTGACTCCAGTGACCCTGATGGGTAAGTGGTGCAGATAATGGATGGATGGTGGTCATTGAGTTCATTAGACCATAGCAGTTTTTTTAAATAGGTGTATCAGGTTCTTGTTTCCATGGACTGGTTTTTGTTACTGCTTTTCCACTCTGTTCTTTCTCTTTCCTCCTGTCATCTTTTCTTTGTTTCTCACTCCTTGCCCCAGCCCTGACCCTGAACTTTGCAGAAGTAATGGAACAAAAATACAGTATGCTCCTGTGTTTTTCCGTAAATGTGAGAGCTTAAATTCAATGTAAACTATGTGTTGAAAACAAGAACATGCCTGAACCCACCTTATAAAGTATACTGGTGCATGCTGATAGAACCAGGCATTTCCTCTCTAATTCATCACAGACAAACTGGTTTCTTTAATAATAGACATTTCATTGAATGGCAATAAATAAAAAAATAAATAAATAACCCTGACATTTGACTAAGTGAATTGCTTTTTTTATTTTTATTAGCTACACTAAAAAACTTTGTTTCAAGGTATCTTTCATTCAGTGGATCAGTGCAATATATTACACACTAGGCTGACGGTACTTAGTAAGAAAATACTTTCACACTCTACTGGGAAAGAAACCACCATCTTCAGCATTAAGATAAACAGCAGTTGTTCCACAAGAATCTGTGACAGGAGCTTAATGGTACTTTGAGACCCCACCCCACCCCCATGTAATTTCCAGTGGATTTCCCTTTTTCTGGCTCCGACAAGCTCCGCTCTAAGCAACCTGACTGTCCTCAGATTATTTGTAAATATGGGATGCCAAGGAGCCGACCCAATTCATTTTAAAACGCCATTAATGTTTTCCACCCTTAGTTGATTAATAACATGCACCTGTGTGAACTTATTCAAACAGACAATTCAGACATATTTGTGCTCTGAGACACTCTGTCTGTGTTTCATCCCTCTTAGATATTCATAAAATATTTCTCAACCATGGACATTATTTACTCTTTTGATGTTAAGGCAACAAAATAGCTTCTATGTTAGTACTGAAAGACACAATAGTACAAACTGTGTGTAGTGCTTCACTGATGTGTTGTTTAAGCCTAAGTGGAACTATTAATATTTCTATCTTCACAGCAAATAGGCTTAATAAACTGTAATGGATTTGTAGCCATTGGCTACAATGATCTTAAAACAACACCAGGATAAAATGATGCATATGTTTTTATATTTCGTAGTTAAAATTGAGAAATGGGAAGAATAAAATAACCCATGCAATCCATAAAAAAAAATTATAATAAATAATCTCAGAGTGAAAAAGCAATCTGAGATGGGCGCCAGCTTCCCCGCAACCCTAATTTGGATTAAGTGGCTTAGAAAATAGATGAATGGATGATAAAAATAAAAAAAAGCAATGTTCTGTTGTCCAGTACTCATAGTTCCCTGTTCGTTTTGCTCATTTAGAGTAGGGCTAATTTTTACTCTCTTTAATTTTTTAAAGAGATTCTAAATTAAATTATTATTCACTTAAACAAGCTCATTATAGCTAGCCAAATTACCCACCTCAAAACCATAATGAGTGTATTATCATGACTCTTTTTCTCTAAGCTAAAACTGATGTCACATCCCCTTTTAAACTACTTTCCAACTAAATAGGGCACATTTACAAGCTTTCATAGTGAAAAGGGTGGGCACGTTGTATTTAACCAAAGCTTATTGGGCTCTTTTATTAGAGAATGATTTTTACATTCAGACTCTGTGGCAGATGCGTAATTTGTGGTATTCAGTGGATTCATTATTTAACCACTAGTATGGAATAACATTTAATCTACTGGAACATTTTTCGGGTAAATGCAAACACTAAGGTTAATAGGTTTATCACTCATTTCATATATTTTGCACTGAATTTGTGTTTAACCATACATTGTTTATTGCACATATTTATTTTCTTTCTAATTTCAATATTCAAATATCCACATGAGTTAATCTGGTTAATTGCATAACAGTTAGAAGAAAGAAGAAAGTACTGTCTGTTTAATGTGGTATTATTAAATATCATGGTGACACAATGGCCTAGTGGTTAGCACATACCACACAGCAAGAAGGTCTGGGGTTCTATTTCTCTGGTTTCTTCACACTGTCCAAAGCAACATGCAGAGTAGGTTAAATGACTGTTCCAAACTGCCCCTGGTGTGATTGTCAGTGTGAAAGGCATGTATATGTGTGTGTTGGCCCTGTGATGGTCTGCTGAGCTGTTCAGGGTGTACCCCGTCCTTTTACCAAGTGTCGACTGAGATGGTCACCAGCCTCCCCGTTACCTTATAAGATTACGTGGTTTGGTAAAATGGGTGAGTGATGAGAGTAATAAAAAAGACTGCTTTAACACCTGCTCATAGGAGATTCTGTAGAACCTAAAGGCAAACCAGGCTGCCCAAACTAAAGTCCAGCGAGCCATGTGTCAGTGATTATTGGCTACAGTGCTCCTGCAAGATTCCAACTGTTGCCGACATTGGCCACATCAGAGGGATGTA
This sequence comes from Neosilurus hyrtlii, assembly GCA_028564935.1. Lineage (NCBI taxonomy): Eukaryota > Metazoa > Chordata > Actinopteri > Siluriformes > Plotosidae > Neosilurus > Neosilurus hyrtlii. The sequence goes on along the minus strand of JAOUQZ010000033.1, from coordinate 7,766,091 downwards.
TGAAGGGTTCAAGCAGGCTATTAATCCAACACAGAACAAGACAGCTTTACTGAAATTAACCCAAGCAAAGGCATCAAAGACAGAAGTAAACAAGAGGAACACTGTGTAGAACATTACTCTGAACTGTATGCCAGAGAGGAATCTTTTCAAGGAGAAATACAGTACCATTGGGTCACTGCAAGCGATGGCCGAATTTGATGATGCAAAACTTGAAGGTTAGTGTGGAAAAAACTGTGCAGCCTCCACACAATCCTGACATCAGTTGCATTGAAGATAGCTGAGAGACAAAACTCTTTTTAACCACACATCACTGCTTAATCTTGTTAATATTTTTTTCTTGGCTGAATGGGCAGATTCACAGAAAGCCATATGGGCGTAACGGTCAGGTTTACACAAGTGTTTATCCATCTAGTGGAAAATTAGGAAGTTTTACTTTACTGATGTCAACTTCAAAATTTCCCTCCTTATGACGCACCCTGAGATCATTCATCCACCTGGATATGAAGATTAGGAACAGACAAATTTGAAACATTTTCTGTGGAATTAGCAATCACCACAATAACAATAGAATGTGCACTGCAGTCATTCAGGATTATAGTAACTTGTGAGTTACGTGCTACAATATACAATGATCCTGAATCCACCTCTGGATATTGTCATCATTCACTTATCTATTCCTGTGGGCCAGGTGGTGTAGTGGAAAGGATGCTCATGATCAAGTGGTTGTGGGTTTGAATCCCCACTGTGCTAAGGCCCCTGGGCAAGGTCTTAACCACAAGTGTGCCTCCGTCCTCCCAGCAGTATAAATGGGTACCAGTAAGGTAACCTGCAATGGACTAGCGTCCCATTCAGGAAGAGCTGAACTCCTATTAGGCTTGAGTGTAAAAGGTCCAACAGACTTAGCTTATCTAATCCTACTTAACTTAATTACCAGAGAAAGTTCTAAAGTAGGCAGGTTTTCCAAGACCAGGGTTTGTTTATTTTGCTACAGTAATATTTATTCTCTGTTGATGTAAGGGAAGAAGTTTTAGCCATCATTCACTTTCTTTCACTAAATCGGTTTGTGTTGTGGAGTGCAGCCAGAATTGGTCCTAGATATGGTGACTGCAACAGAAAGGGAAAAAAAAAAATAAATTAAACACCAAGATAATTTTTTGTGATTAAATAATTTTAGAATATATGGCCAAGATGCAAGGTGGTCTTGGGTTCGCTTCCCGGGCTCAGTTGTTTCTGTGTGAAGTTTTTCTCCCTGTGCTTTGTGGCTTTCCGTGAAGGACTCTGGTTTCCTCCCACAGCCCAAAACATGCACATTAGATAATTAACTGTTTCAAATTACCCCTAGGTGTGAGTGTGGCTGTGTGTGTTGCGAAGGTCTGGCGAGCTGTTCAGGGTGTTCAGGGTGTACTCTGCCTTCGGCCAGTTTTGGATGAGACAGCCTCCCGTCTCCCTGTGACCCTAGTAGGCTTAAGCTGTTTTGGCAAATAAGTGCGTGAGTAAGTTATAAAAAGTCATACAAGCTCACATCCATACTGAAGTTTTGACTTTCTTTTCAACTGCAATTCTGAGCATTATTTCTGATTGCTTTTCTGGCTTTTCACCATTACTCCCTTTTCCATATTTTGATCTCTGCATTAGCTGGTGTCTGTGTTCCTGACAATTAAGGTTATTTAATAAAGATTTTACTTGCCCTTACAGCCATTTGCCCTAAAATATATGGCTTCTTGTAGGTTTTTTCCTCATTTGAAAGAAAGATCCAGCTTTCTTGTAACGGAGTAATGAGTGCTTGGATTCTGAAGATAACCAGACATGAGTTTGTTGGTGAATAATAATGATACACTAGTGACTATTCTTTCTGGGCTAGGATTAAATCACCACCTAGATTGATGCTACAATGTAAGACTGAAATCATGAATGTTTCCTGGAATTAACCTGTCCATTTCAATTGGAGCCTTAGTTATATTGTAGAGACCCCTTGGGATTATCAGCGTAAAATTTTACAAAGAGTAAACGTTTTCTCTGATTACATTGGACACACATGAAGTTTTTCATTATTGTTGTTTGCGGAGTGTTACGTCTGGCCAAGCCATCTGTCTGTGAGTCCTTGAGACTCTCCCACTGTGACGCAAGTTCCTTGTATAAAGCAGATGTCAGATCTCATACTATTGAAATGATTTTGGTTTTTTGCAGATTTAATTGGAGTGCTAATTGCTTTTATATTTGACAAGCTTATTTTCAGAGATAACACCGTAGGATTAAGATTGCAGTCAGTGATAACTTGTTGTGATGTTAGATGCAGGGTAAAACCTACAATCTTTCTGTAACTTGACAGTGAAACCTTTAAGGTGGAGCATGTGGTCTCAACTATAATGTCTCACACACATACACACAGCTGCAGTCATGAGTTTTCTTTCTGAAGTGCTTCAAGCCTGTAAAGCTTTTCTGGCATCATGTTTCCTTTAATTACCAAACATGGTAAAATTAAACACTGCAGGATTTTCATTTAAATACATGGATCTGTCATCTGTCCTTGCGTTGTAATTGGTACTGATTAAACAATATGTGTCCTTAGCCATACTTAATCATTCTTCTTTAAGTTTACTTTCAAAAAAGTTTTGGGATCAAAAAAATAACAAAAGCACTATACTAGAGTAAAATAACGTTAACCTATATTTCACATGCAACATCTCTATCATTGCTGATAACATGTTGTGGATACTGAGCATGGAGGCTCAGTCATTTACACTGTGGCATCACAGGTTCTCAGATCAAATCTCAGCTAAGGTGTTTCTGTTTAGAGTTTACATGTTGTACTACGCCTGCATAGGCTTTCTCTGGTTCCTTTAGTTTCCTGGGATGGGTATTTCTGTATTGAGTTTGCATGTTGTCTCCCTGCTTGAGTGGGTTTCCTCCTGTGCCCCAGTTTCCACCCACAGTCTGGAGACATGCTCATCAAGCTAATTACCTGTCCCAAATTGCCCCTCGGTATGAGTGTGGATAAGTTGGCCCTGTGATGGACTGGCAAGCCATTCAGGGTGTATCCCACCTTCGCCCAGAGTCAGTTGAGATAGGCTCCAGCCTCCCTATGACCCTAAGTGGTTCAGAAAATGCATGAATAAGCAGGAAGGGAAATCTGCTCAAATAGAAGCCAAACTCTGTGGTCTCTTATTCATGGATTTTGTCTCCAGTTCATGTGGATGTTATAAATATATGGGTAATGTCAAGACAAGGTGGCATTGTCTAGGGGTGTGAGAGATGCTAGTGTGCTAGCTTTGTTAGGTCATGTAAGTTCAGACAGCTGATCAGGTCTTGGCCCACTGTAGCAAAAAAAAATGTGGTGGAATTGCTACTGAGTGCTTCAGTCCTGCCGTTCTCTGTAAACATCTGCCAGAAGCATTTGAGAATACACAGTGTCCCCTGCATTAATGCTCTCTCCCACTGACATTTGTGAGGTGACATTTGTAAAGGAGCATGGAGTTTTACAGGCTCTTCAAACATCCCACTTAATTCCACAGTCGCAAAAACACAAGAGGGATCCAGGAAGTTCACAATGAAAAGCTTTGGCTAGCATAAAGATAATAAATAATGGTATCTGAGCAGACGATGAGAACTGAAGTGCTTCCAACAGAACAATTTTCGTCATCAACTTTCGTCATTAAGAAAGTTAAATAGACCAGAGACTTGTCAAAAAAAGTTACATTTCAATCATAGGTGAAGGAGTTATTAAGATAACAGACTTATCTTAATAGGGTTTTGAATTCCAGAGCGCTTCCTCTGTCCAAAAAAATGCATCATATGTGGGGAATCCCTGTGATTTCACCCTTCTTAAATGCTCATATTTAATATCTGCTCAAGAACACCATCAGATAACACCCCCCCTCCCCACACCAGCAACTACATGTATAAAAAATGAGCATGTGCATGAGTTCTGTATCAAATTTGTTCTTCCAGTTTAGATGCAATTATGGTGTCAGTGCAAATGTTTACTGTTTTACTGCATGCTTCTCTTCTCCCACAAGCCTACTTGTATAGCAGAGCATTTATCTTTATTTAGCTTATATAAGCTACACTGACAAATCAAGTTCTGGTTCCTGTGTGGGGCAAAAATTCAGCTCACTTTTTCTTTTTAGGATTGAAGAGGCAAATAATGTCAGGGTTTTATGGGATTACCTATACATATACAGGTGGCACGGTGGTGCAGTGTAGCTAGTTGGCTGAGGTAGGCTCCAGCCTCCCCGCGACCCTAGTAGTAGGATTAAGTGGTTCAGCAAATGAGTGAATGAGAAATTAATTTTTATAATTATTATTACAGAAACCTGAAGTTTTACAGTACATATATTCATTTTTATTAAACTTGCTTAAAGCATAAATACAACTAAACAATAGTATTGTAGTATTTGTGTATGCTTACATTTGCTTACCCTTAAGTTAAGGGGAAACATAATTTGCAGCAATTTCCTAATACTGGACTGTTCCTTAAATAGATATCTGTATTAATGTTGACATTATGATGTCAGTGCAAATGTATTAAATGTCACAAGTGTGGTTTGTTTTAACCTAACTTTGTCAACCAACTATAAAGAGATGCTGGCCTGCAGTATGCGGAGGAAATTAGATCAACAATGCTGCACGGACCAACTTGGCAGGTCATCTTAAGCCGTTCCCAAGGAACTCTACCTGATGAAAACTATAAAATGTCTAATTTGAGAGACTTTGGGGACTTTAGCCACAAAATATATTCAAAAACAATTTATTGACCTTCCAGCCACAGCTATGGGCTGCTTCCTCAATAATGGAGGCATGAAACATGGTCCATTCGGATTCCATGTCCCCTTCTTCCCTTGGGATGTGGTTGTAGCTCTGCCGGAGGTGGGAGTTAAAGGCCCTTCTGACAGGGTGGCCGTCCAGCTGAAGAAGGAGACCTATCAGTCATTTCTGGCCAGACAGGTCCTGGCAGGCCAAACGTGCTGCAGCCCGGGCAGTTGCCGATGCAAAATCTCAGGTGTGGGAGGAGTTCGGTGAGGGCCTGGAAAGTGACTACCGGTTGGCCTCAAAAAGGTTCTGGACCACCATCCGATGACTCAGGAGGGGGAAGAAGTTCTTCACAAACACTGTTTACAGTGGAAGTGGGGAGCTGTTCACCTCGACTGGGGATGTTGTCAAGAGGTGAAAGGAATACTTTGATGACCTCCTCAATCCCACTAACATGCCCACCGTGGAGGAGGAAGACCCTGGGGGTTCGGGTGGGGGTCCGCTCATCGCTGGGGCTTAGGTCACCGAGGTAGTCAAAAATCTCCTCAGTGGTCGTGCTCTGGGGGTGGATGAATATCTCAGAGCTCTGGATGTTTTGGGCCTATCTTGGTTGACTCGTCTCTGCAACATGGCGTGGGCATCGGGGGCCGTACTCCTGGACTGGCAAACTGGGGTGGAAGTTCCTCTTTTTAAAAAGGGGGACCGGAGGGTGTGTTCTAACTATTGTGTAATCACACTCCTTAGCCTACCCGGGAAAGTCAATTCAGGAGTACTGGAGAGAAGGATCTGACCAATAGTTGAACCTCGGATTCAAGAGGAACAATGTGGTTTTTATCCTGGCTGCAGCACTCTCGACCAGCTCTACACACTCTACAAGATCCTGGAGGGAGCATGGGAGTTTGCCCAATCTGTCCACATTTTGGATTTAGAAAAGGCTTTCGACTCTTGTGGGGTGTGCTCCGGGAGTACAGGGTACCGTTGCTATGGGCCATTAGGTCACTGTACCACTGGAGCCAGAGCTTGGTCCACATTGATAACAACAGGTCAAATTCGTTTCCGGTGGGGGTTGAGGTCCACCAAGGCTGTCCTTTGTCACCAGTTCTGTTCATAATTTTTATTATGAAGGGTTCTGGTTTGGTGGCCATAGGATCTCATCTCTGCTTTTTGCAGATGATGTTTTCCTTTTGACTGTATTGAGCCAGGACCTCCAGCTCTCATTGGAGCAAATCACAGCTGAGTGCAAAGCGGATGGGATGAGAATCAGCACCTCCAAGTCCGAGGCCATGGTTCTCAGCCGGAAAAGGGTGGAATGCATCCTCCTGGAGTGGGAGATTGACAGGCGGATGGGTGCAGCCTCTGCTGTAAAGCATGGCTTGTACCGGCCCATCGTGGTGAAGAGGGAGCTGAGCCTATAAGCAAAGCTCTCAATTTACCAGTCTATCTCTGTTCCAACCCTCACCTATGGTCACAAGCTTTGGGTAGTGACCGAAAGTACAAGATCGCGGATACAGGCAGCTGAAATGAACTTCCTGAGCAGGGGGGTGGGGTTCTCCCTTAGAGATAGGGTGAGAAGCTCTGTCTTCTGGGATGAGCTTGGAGTAGAGCCGCTGCTCATCCACGTTAAGAGGAGTCAGTTGAGGTGGCTCGGGCAACTGATTAGAATGCCTCCCGAACACCTCCCTGGTGTGGTGTTTCGGGCATGTCCAACCGGGAAGAGACCCCGGGGTCAACCCAGAACACGCTGGAGGGACTATGTCACTATGTCCCCCCGGAAGAGCTGGAGGAAGTTGCTGGGGAGAGGGACGTCTGGGCCTCACTGCTTAGGCTGCAGCCCCGCATACCGACCCTGGATCAAGTGGAAGAAGAAGATGGTGACGATGATGATGATAAACAATTTATTATGTATTTGCAAATTCCCTGCAGTTGGAGTTCTCTCTATGGGAAACTAAGGTGTGTGACATGAAGCAACAACAGCGCCCTTAAAACAAGCTGCAGCATGACTTATACAGGACACCATGTGGAAATATTAAAACGAATGTGTGATCAGATTTGATTTGTGACTGTTTTCTTGTAATACATTATTGAACATGTTTAGACATTAAAAACCCTTTCTTTAAACTTGCAGTATAGTGATGATTATCTTTCTATTTTTATACTCTGTGGTAGGCCAGATTGAGTCTTGTTAAATCACAAAGACATGAGCGATGAAGACTTACCGGAAAAATGCTTTGGGACACTTGTTCCCTGATAAAAATAACCCCATTAAAACCAAGCTACAAAACCAAATGACTCCTTTGCATGCACCTCAGTGGGATTTGCAAAAGATTTTATTATTAATGCAAAACTGCTCACAGAACACTGCTCATTTATTATTTGTTATTTATTTATTTAGTTATACTTGCATATGTAGATAAACATCTCTTGCATCATTCTTTGACATTCACCCACTTTTTACCTCCTTGTATGTGTGCACACTAGAATCCACAAAATGTAAAATGGTATAAAATGTAGGTACACTGTGTATTAATATGTAAGAAAAAAATATATTTTATTAACTAGTTGTTGTTGTTGTATTTTGTCAAAGTTTGATTTGATGTCCCATGTAGTTCAGTCAAATGATTGTGAACAGTGCTAAACTTTTTAAGTGGCTAATCAGAGGATGGGTAAAGCATTTCTGAGTAAAGCAATATTGTAGCACATGAGACACGAGAATTGCGACACCCTCATATGCATGCTTCAAAATATGAATTTGTCCAGTTGCCTTTTCCTGGGTGGCCTAGAACAGCAATAATGGTCTAAGATTGCACTTCTGGTGTGTACCTCAGTGAGCTATGAATACTTTTGACAAATGAAAGTGAGAGCATCGAATGGATGGTGAACACAATGGATAAATGGAGACTATTTGCAGAATTTTAGCAGAATGAATAGTTACTGTGCCAAATCTCATTCACCATAGTCAACTGTACATAAGCCCAATAAGAAACACTTTTAATAATGTTATTTGAGGTGCATTTTATGTATGACCTTCTGAATCTTGAGTAGGGTTCGACGGTATGACAGTACCACAAGTGAGCTGTGCCAGGTGAGCGTGTGTAAGCAGTCGATCCCCAGCACAAAAGCACTCAAAACTCACTTTGTTGTTCTGAGTGTGCAAACCCTCATTTACACAAGCACTTTTTTATTTCCCGATAAATCCGATTTGCATGTGTAAAGCAACAAAGTGCTCATGCTAATTTTAAATCAGTATCGTCAGAATCAGAATACTTTTTTGATTACTGAGGTTACTACTTTATTGAATATTTATTGAGGAAATTGTGTTGAGACTAGTTAAATGGCATAAACAGTCTTTTACCAGAGGCAATCTCTGCGACAATGTAAGGAAATTACACACACTATAAAGACACACTTATGTAAGGACATGGTTCTGAACCATACCTTCGAGTACACAGGATGTAGAGAGTTAATTAACATCCAATTCCATCCATCCTTCACAGACGTTGAGTTGTAATGTATATATGGAGAATGCCTGGTCAAAAATTAGTACTTTATTTTACAACATCTACAGACAGGTGAAGAGAGGTTAGTCAGGTATTATCCTTTCTGTACAAATATAGATATAATAATAGAATATATTTTTTTAGATAATTTTTTTCTTCAAAATAAAAGAAGAAGAAAATTAAACATGATGGAAATACAACATGGTCATTCAAACTGTTAACTGGATTAATGGGTAGAAAATACTGTATTGTGGTATATACCATTAACGTGATATAAATTTATTATCCGTAGACACTAGATACAGATTTACCATGCCACCCACCCCGAAACCTGAGCTATAATTTTGTTACCTTGGTTTCTTATTCTAGCCCCATAACATTTATATTTGTTTTATTTCTCCTGTTTCTAGTCCTAATTGTGCTTCTGGTTTTGATATTCAGCATGACCATGCTCTTTAGCCTTAATAAAGAAAATCAGCATCCAAATGCCTCTGGCTTATAGCACCTACAGGATTACCACTCAACGCAAACATTCATAGCTGTCATCTTTTCATCTGGAACCTGGACTATAATTAATCTTAGGGTCTACAGATTCCATTTGAAAAAGCAATGGCTTAAAAACAGACAAGATTTTAATGAGCCTGTTCTTTGGATATTTTTTTCAGCCATATTTTTAATGAATAGATTTCCATGGCAAAAACAGCTCTCTCAATCTGCCTCTATGCAAACAAACCATTGTTTATGCCATTTCTATTAAACAATTTCCTGTATGTGTGCATTTAGCCCATTTTAAGACATCATTTTATACTAATGTCATTTTTACAGCATAGGTTTATAAGGCCTGCACTTCAGGACAGTTTACATCCCAGCATGTGCTTAGATTGCAGAGAAAGTCACTATACTTCTGGCTGGATCTCCATCACACAAGTTTTTCGCTCACCTTATCTAAAAAAAAAGAAAGAGAAAAATACAAGGTCTGTGTACATTTCATGTAAAAATCAGAATACTTTCTCTAAAGGATGAAGTACAGGGTACATTTCAATAACTACACTGGACAGTTTGTATTAATTCTCTTGTCTTAGCTGTCGCTTGTGCAATATTGCTTCAATGAAATGTTTCCATTATTGTACATATTATATCTAATATTATGCATTAATTATACATTACATTTGTATGTATATAAACACACAAACACTTTATATATATATATATAAATAATTATTTTAGGATTAAATTAAAATGTCACAGAATGCACACACACACACACGCACACACACACACACACACACACACACACACACACACACACACACACACACACAGTCTCATTTCCATAACTTGTGGGACAATACATAGACTTGCACCAATTTCCTGGAGAAATTTCCCTAAACACTAGAAATTTCTCTAAACACTAGACATTTCACTAACACTACACATAACCACTACTTGCCTTACTATAACCTTACCCTAACCTTACCCTAATCTTAAAACATCTTCACCTTAAAATGTA
>JAOUQZ010000033.1:7730827-7756235 GCA_028564935.1 Neosilurus hyrtlii | reverse complement strand
ACCCAAATGAGGATGGGTTTCCCTCCTGAGCCTGGTTCCTCTCAAGGTTTCTTCCTCGTGTCAACTGAGGGAGTTTTCCCTTGCCACTGTCGCCGCGGGCTTGCTCATTAGGGATGTGTAGGGGGTTGTAGAGAAAAACTTTTAGATCCCTCCCTAATTTAATTTTACTATGTAAAGCTCATTTGTGACAATAACAGTTGTAAAAAGCGCTATACAAATAAAATTGACTTGACTTGACTTGACTTTTATAAGTTCTCTTTCTGCTCCCCCTTTCCACTTTTTTTTCCAAGTCCATTAGTAGGCTACAGCACCACGTTCCTCTGTCTCTCTGTTGTTCCCCTCCATGCGCTCTCATGTTGATTGGTTCTCGTGTTGAAAATAAAACTTGACTACTGATATTTTTAATCAATCACCAATTGGTGAAGTTGAAAAATGACGACCAATCAGCTGCACCAGTGTAGTTCGCCGTGATTCTTTTTTACCTTTACTTCTTTTCTTTTTTTTTTCCAGTTAGGTCACTTAAGAGCCCAGGCCACCGAGACTAGTCCCGCTGCTCCCGACGGCCAGTCTGGGCCTGCTACCATCTCATCCACTGGCCATCCTGGCAAACTACAGGGGACAAGTAGAATCTGGAATATGGCAAAATTTGCTGAAGGGCTTCATTATTACAGATAGGCATGCACCTGGTCTGTGGTCACTAGGTTGTTTTAAAAGACTAATTGTAGTTTAAAAGAAGAGGAGGAAGATCAAATCTGCTTCAGCTGCTTCACTGATGTGCAGTGGGTACCCCATGTGTTATTGTTTAAGGACAATATACAGATGGTCATATTGTGAAACCAGGGACAAGGTAGTACAGTGGTAGGACACTCTGGGGAGCCTGAGCACAGTCAGAAAAAAAGATTGTGCATGTAGCACATGGTTCTCCTTGATACTCTGTAAATAAGGTAGCAACCACTGTGTTTCTCAAGTTTGCTATTATCCCCTTTCACAATAGTTTGTCCCACAATGAAACAGATATAGAAATATATATTAGAGTATTTTCCTCTTCAGACTGAGCTTAAAAAAGCATTGTGTCTGGCATTTCCCCTATGTGTTGCATTACAACTTTTTCTAGTTAATCATTTTAATTTCACCCTAAACAAGATGCCAGTTTATCTGAAGGCTGTATCTCTATATTACACACATTGTTTCCTATTCTGTACATGTAACCTGTATGTTAGTTATATGTGTTGAGTTATATTCTGTCTATAAATCAATGCTATCTGCTAAGTAAGAGAGTAATAAAAAAAAATAGACTACAGGGGTCCAGACTCTCCTACCAAAGGGAGCTTTTCATGATATGGTCCATTTCATAAAGTCAAAATACTGCGTATACCTGGTGAATCTGTGTCAATTCCTTTTAATTAGCCTTGACAGCTTTGTACTTGAAACAAGGTCAAGGGCATCTATATACAGCTGCAACCAAGATCTTCCTTAGGGGAACCCATTCACCAGATTTGATGAGCTTATGTCATTTCTTTTGAAAGTTAGCACACTAACAAGCTTTAAACTTGAAATGGCACTCATATGCAATCCCATACTATTTGCACTGCTAATATCAGCTTGGAATATTCTCCAAAACTATGAAAAATGAATGGACACAGTGTTCTTTTATATATACGAGTGCACTTTTGATTATGTGCTACACAGTCATTAGGGTACATGTTCAATAAAGATGTACGTTTTTGGTGTGTCAATAAGTGGGTATAATTAACACAGTAGGGAACAGGGTTGCCAATCTTTCTGTGTTAGATCTGATGAATGATGGTTGACGCAACAGACAAGTTGATGCTTAACAATCCACTGTTCGGTTACCATGCAGTCATGTGTGTTTTAAAGTTTGTAGAGAAAGTTTCACAGCAAATCAAATCAAATCAGTGCTTTCAGAAGTTATTACACATGTTGCTTATGTAAACACACATTTGTATCCTGCTAGATATATGCTCTTTAAAAAGGATGGCATTGATTTAATTAACATCACTATGGGGTTGTGTTATTTGTAGCATGTTTGTTGATGGAAACCAGCAGCCCTGCTATTTTACTGAGTTTAATCTGTAAAGAGATGGCGAGTTCAAAGGGATCAGTAATGAGGTTGTAAATATGAACATCTGGGCCTAGTAAAAAGTCACCAAGCTTAACACTTAGCCGTGATAAAACAAAATTTGTCTCTTAGATCACATAATTGTCGAATGTACCCAAGGAAGTCACATAGCACGCTTACAATTTGGGGCCAAGATACACTTAACATGATGACTATTCCTTAACTGGCTGATTGGACCATTAAAAATGTTTTTTTACAATAATACTACATAGTAAATGCTAAATAAATATAGTAATAAATATTTTTTAAATTTTGCCATAATTTCTATGCCCATAGGGCCTTTTAAAGCCATATAAGCAGATCTATATACACCATAGTTGACCACCATTAGACCACCATCAAGAGGAGCAAGTTGAGGTGGTTTGACCAATGTCAATCTGGGAAGAGACCCTGTGGTAGACCCAGGACATGATGGAGAGATTATATCTCCCAGTTGGTTTGAGAATGCCTTTAAATCCTTTAGGAGGAGTTAGTAGAAGTAGCTGTGGAAAATAGTGAGTGGGCTTCCCTCTTGCCTTCATGACCAGGACTCAGGTACGTGGTACAAAATGAGACGAGATCACCATTGGACTGTGAAAGCTTTCAGTTCTGATGGAAGTGATCACCTCACAAATTTAAACTTATCAAAAAGTTTAACCTTTAAAAAGTTTAAACATACATATGCATGGCTTGTATTAGACACTTTGCTAATAAATTAATCAGAATTAAAATATTATGTAGGTAACCAATATTTAGCATTAGGTAGAAGGTCACTTGCTGACAAGTCAATTATGTAAGTAACTGAACTCCACGCAAGAAAAAACGGGTCTCTCCACAGTCTTTTTCAAATTAGATGGAATTCATGCACTGTAGTGAAGCAAATGAGATGCCTCATTTATACGAGTCTATGCCAGCATATTGAAACATTTTACTGAAGTAGGGCCAGGGGTGCTCATTCTCAAGTTCCACACTTCAATTGAGTGGATTATCCTTTTTCAGAATGGGTTTAAAAAAAAATAATAAAAAAACAGATCAAAAGATTTTTAGATGCTGTCTGAGGCGAATATGAAAATTCCAAATTTGTGTTCGCTCATTCTCACTCATTTACTGAACTGCTTGATCCTAGAGTCACAGAGATGCTGGAGCCTATCTCAGCCAACACCAGGCGAAACCAGGGTGCACCCTGGTTGGTGTAATGTGAAAAGGGAAAATTAATAAATGATGACATGGTTGCATGATAGTGGTGGAAGTAACAAAAATGATGGGTGAATTTTAGTCAGTGTTGTAAAGAGAAGGCTGCATTGCCTGCATTGTGTTTCTACCCTGAGATGGCCTAGCGAGCTGTCCAGGGTGTATTCTGCCCTCGCCCAGAGTTGGCTGTGATGGTCGCCAGCCTTCCTGTGACCCTAATTAGGATTAAGTGCTTCAAAAAATGAATGAATGAATTTATTCAGTGCTGATCTGACTATCAAATTAGTTGCATATCCCCATATTTCACAACACTGAAATTCCTGTGAATGTTTTCTACTGATTTTTGTATTCATTTGTAATTCAAAGTCTGCTAATTAGTGGAAAATCTGAGCTGTTCATGAACTTGCAAACAGAAAATTATGTACCAACAAACACTAATGCATATTAACATTTGGTGTAAATGTAGAACATTCGGAATGCAGTATGAAAATTAATGGAGAAAAGGTTTTTTTTTGTTTGTTTAGTTTTTTCCCTACAATCTCTGTATTTTTAAAAAAAAAAATTGACCTAGAATCTTGGGAAATTTTCTGTTTAGTTGCCCAAGTTTTAAACAAACTGTACAGTGTGAGAGGCACAAAGCTGTAATGCATAGCAGTGCCGCATTTCAGAAACCTTCTGCATCAAAGGCTGGTGTGCAAAGACCTAAAACATGGTGTAAGAATCACAGAACCTTGACCCCAGAGTAATGGAAAAAATGTATATGGTCTGATAAGTCTTTTTTTTTCTTTTTTTAACCATATTTCTTACATCTGGATAGATTAAGTTTAAAGAAAGCTTGACGAAGTCTTTAATCCACAGTGTCCGCTACAATTTATGAGGTATGTTGGGGAATTTATAATGGTATGGGTGAGCATCTTGTGGAAATCATTAAGCCCATTGACTGCTCTGCATGGTCACGTAGCATCCAACAAACATAAAGCTATTTTACAGCAACAGATGCACCTTTTACTGCAGTCTAGGACTAACTATACATTATATTGTTATACTGATGGTTTGCTGAACAATGCCTTAAATACTTCAATATACTATAAAAAGTAGAAAAGTATAAATCCCATTAATCAGCAGAAACCTGTTTCAAAGTGCATTATTTAATTGTTTTACCTCATTACTAGCTGTACATTTCCCACGTCCCAACATTTTTTTTAAAAAATGGTACAGGCCTGAAATGCAGACAAAACATGAAATATCTCAGGTTCATACAATGTAATACAAATTAAAGCATATTTAAAAATCTTAGTTTCCCTTTTAATTGGCTCATTCTGGGATAAACAGCAACATTTCCTGGACATAGAATCTCAAAATAAAAGTTGTCTTTCTGGTTAGATTTTGCTACTAATGCAATTTTTGACAGTCTATACTTTGACAAATGATAAGAAAAGATACAAGCTACACAAGTTTTTATGAGAGCATTTTGAACCATCTTCTGGGTTGTCAAAATGTTATGGATGTTACTGTGCCAATGCTTGACCTACAGTTTTCAAAGAACAGCAGCAACTCCAAAGAATTCCTTCACATAAAATGTCTGATACACTTATGCTGATTGTCTACAAAAACATTTTATGCTGCAGATGTCATTAGATAAATTAATTGCATTAGTTACGCAGTCGCTTCCCTGAATGAATTTTTTCATAACATAATACAGTGGATATTATAATGGCTTATGTACTGCAAATTGGAATTAAGTAAACATCTGACGTAATTTCATAAATTTTAAAGCTTGTTTATTTCTATCTAGGCAAGAACAAAAAAAAATACAGGCGAATTTGAGATTCTATGTCACGGAAATGTTGCTGTTTATCCCAGAATGAGCCATTTGCATTTACCATACCGTCCCAACTTTTTCTGATTTGGGATGATGATATGTAGCAGGTCTGTGATGGCCTGGCGAGCTGTCCAGGGTGTACTCTGCCCTTGCCCAGAGTCGGCTGAGATGGGCGCCAGCCTCCCCGCGACCCTGATTAGGAATAAGCGGTTCAGAAAATGACATGACATGACATATGTAGCAGGTTACTCTCACTCATTTGCTGAACGGTTTAATCCTAATAAAGTTGAGGGGAGACTGAGCCCATCTCAGCCAATGCTGGGCAAAGGCAAAGTCCAAACTGAACAGCTCACCAGACCATCACAGGGCCAACACACACACACACACGCACAACCATTTACACTCACACCTAAGGGCAATTTGGAGCAGGCAATTAGTCTAATGTGCATGTCTTTGGACTGTGGGAGAAAGCCAGAGTACCCGGAGAAAACCCATGCAAGCACAGGGAGATCATGCAAACTCCATTTAAAAGCACCAAAGCCCAGGACTTGAACCCAGGACCTTCTTGCTGTGAGATGCAGCCACTACACCACCAGGCCACCCATTATAAGGTTACTGATTTCTGTTATTTTCTCCACCCACTCAGGGACAATACACACAGATGAGAACAAACAGACAATCAAAAAAGACAGGTTTAGTCTTTGGAATTAAACTGCGTTTAACTGGACAACTCAGCAAGTGGATGCCTTGTTACATATGAATAATTGAATCTGATGATGAAAAATTACCAGCCCTAGTTACTTCAACAGCAAATCTGTTGCAGCTGTGTCATGAAATAAAATGCACGATATAATGAATTCAACATGAAGGTCAGAGCCAATCAGAAGGAACTTTTTCAGAAGATCGCCAAGCTCCCCCACCAATCCGATGATGGAAAACATGGTCGGAAATCTCTCTCTAAGGGATTGCTCTTGCATACACAATCTCCATAGATTGCCATATACACATTACATCCTTAATTATGTTTGGCAGAGACACCTTTGCAGAGTAACTTAGAAAAAGTACAAAGTATAATGACAAAATGATTAAGCCATATCAAACAAGCAAGCATGTTAAAGTACTAAGTATCAACACATTCAGTACAAAAGCACAATTACAGTTGTGATAATGCTTTTATACACCAGTTCTATAAACATGAAATTAATATCGACAAACTGACATGTCGGACATCATTTGCCAAATATTTTGTTTATTTTTGATGTCACTGAATGTAGTTCCCAAGCAATCCCGAGCTGGAAACATTGTTCGATGCTGTCTAACTGGCAACTCATCGTAAGCATATAGTAACAGCTTTAATGAGCTATTGGTAGAATTTAATTTCTATGTAGTATGATACAAACAATGAAATGTACCAATGCTTTCATTTTCAAAAAAACAAAAAACAAATACATCTATAAAACAAACAAACAAAAAATAAATTCCAGTGATCTTGGACTCACTTTTTAATTAATTAACTGGCATTATACTGTATAGCACTAGAGAATTAGGGCAGAACAGGGGTCGTATCTTACACTTGGTGCAAAGCATTGCCAATCATCACACAAATAATCTTTGCAAGTTTTAGATAAAGGCAGTTATTACTTTTCCATTAAGTGAACAAATGCAAATGCATTTGTGTCTATCTGAGCTCTCATAGGCTTAAAATGAATTGTGGTCGGGCAGATTGGTGGTGCATTGCTATTCACGATTAAGCAATTGCACAGTTGACCAACAAAATCTGGTCTAATGTCAGTGTATTTCACTGTTATGTTAACGGCACATCATCAAGAGCTTACAACCCCAATTCCAAAAGAAAATTGGCATGCTGTGTAAAATTTAAATAAAACAACATCTAATGGTAATGCAAATCTCATAAACCCAAATTTTATTCACAACAGAACATAAAAACATATCAAATGTTGAAAATGAAACATTTTACTATATATAGTGTGAGGGGGAAAAAAAGGACTACAATTTCATTCCGACAAGCCTGTTTCGTGGTTGCCCACTCATCAGGGGATTATTCCTGATTAATCCCCTGATGAGTGGGCAACCACGAAACAGGCTTGTCGTGATGAAATTGTAGTCCTCTTTTTTTTTTGATGTATTGAGCACTGTCTTACGGAAAAACGACTCAGGATTTATATATATATATATATATATATTAGCTTAGCACATTTTGTAATTAAAGTTTGGATGTTGCAAAAGAAGGGTAAATAGTAAGTGGCACTCAAAAGAAACAGTTAAAGGAACATTTTGCTAACTTCTCTGGTTAATTGGCTAACAGTATAAAAAGAGCAATTTTGCAGAGGTTTACCAATCTGCAAAAACTGCATCTACAATTTGTACACCAATTTCAGAACAATTCTCCATAGAATCATCAAAAGATTCCAAGAATCTAGAGAAATCTCTGTCTGCAAGCAACAAATTGATATTATATGCCCGCACTGTTCAGTCCCTCAGGCGGTATTGTATGATTCTTCACCCCACAGGCTCAGGAACACTTCCAGAAATCACTGTCTGTATACACATCACTGTACATCTTCACATCTCTCTAATAATTAAAGATTGATTGATGTGTAAGATTGCATAGTTGTCGTAGAAAGTTTATGACTGTAAGCTGACTTTTTTCAGAAAAAAAAATACCTGTTGGTGGCCTGAGTATGTTTCAATACATTGCATTCTGCTTAGCGGCACCTATTACCTTCTCATTTAAACCGAAAGGCCACTCCAGCTATTTTTGTTGAAGCAAATTTGTTAAAGAGATGAACAGAAATGGGGGGAATTATAAGATAGAACCTCATTCCTTTTAATTTATTCCACGTAAACAGAAAGACGTCAGGATTCATTTCAAATTTGTTCCACGAATCACACTAATAATCTTGTTCATAATCTTGGTCAACTACTCCCATATGTTTAAACACTTAGTTTCCCATATGTGGAAAAAACATTGTATCGTTTTTAAGTCAGATTTGACCTCAGATTCGAAGGCATTTGTGCAGGATTGATGGAGCAAGCTTATAGCGTTTGTTTCTGCTTTGCAGCTGCGTTTTGGACTTGTGCTGCTTTATTTAGCTTTATTTATATGACTTATATTATATTACCTATATTATCCTGTTTTATTTATACCACTGGGCATTGTAATCAAAGTACTGTCTGTCTGTTAAATATGCTTTATAAATAAAACTTTTATTTTTTTTTTGGGTGGGGGGGGCATCATTATAAAGTTTAAAAATCACTGAATTAAACATAATTAGGTGTATGTTCCATACGAGGTTTATTATTGAATGACATCATTTGGAACTTTCAGTCTACGTCCAGGTTTCCAGTAAAAGTCATGGCCAATTTTACTGCAGAGGACTGTCTGATCGTTTTCCCTTTTAATGCTATTGAATGCTCTGCAAAAGGTCAATAAAGGGTGATTCACGCTGATAAACATGAAATGGGTGGAAAGGACATGGAAAAAAAAAATACATGTCACACAGACTGCTTAGTTTTCTGTTCCAGATTTACTACAGTGCATTACAAAAGAATGCAATTTAAAAGAAGACCCACAGGAAAGAAGGAAAAAAGCAAACAAACTCACAGCTCCTATGTTGATGGATTGCAGAAGTTAAAGAATGGAAATTGGACCACCTTCTAAAAGCAAAAATTAAATTGTGTGCTGCATCAGGTTCCAGAATTCATCATCATCACACCCCAGGGGTCTTAGCACGGTGGGGGTCTAATGGGGATTCGAACCCATGACCTCTCAATCATGAGCCCAGCACCCTAACTGCTATAAACCTAAATAGAATTGTGGCAACACTGTAGGTTCATTTCAACAAGTGAACGTACATTATATTACACATAGAACAGTAAATACTGAGCATTAATACAGCTGATGCCAAAAGACAAAAAGTTAAAAGTGCTCTGAAATGTACATGACATTCAAATTAGTGATAGCATGTAGCCCATCGTGAGTTTTTAAATTGTGAATATAGGAATTGATTCTATAGACTAAAAAAAGAATAGAATGTGTACATTATCACTGCAGTTTTGCATGTGGTATAATTGTACTATCCATTTATTATTTACGCCGCATATCCATCAGGTTTTTTGGGGTAGCTAGCACCAATCCCTGCTGACTTTGTGTAAGAGACAGGCCTCACCCTGAACAGGTTGCAAATCTATCCAATCTGCTGGTCCAGAGAGAACCTACGCAAACCCAGGTAGATCATGCAAACTCTGCATTTGGGGGTAAGGTGTGAACCTACAACCTTTATGCTGTGGGGTGACGGGCTAATCACTTCACCACTTTAATGCCCATTATTGCACTGGGTCTCCATTGATCATCAGTATGCTGTCTGTCATTTTTAATTTATATTTACGTTACGTTTGTAGGTGTGTGTTGGCCCTGTGATGGAATGGCAAGCTGTTCAGGGTGTACCCTGCCTTCGCCTCCCCGAGACCCTAGTAGGATTAAATGGTTCTGCAAATGAATGAATGAATAGACATCTTTACAGTTTATTTTTGCTTTCCATAGCTCCAAAACAGGATGCATGCAGTATTGCTTCTGAATCCACTGCTCCAATTCAGCAAACTGCACAGGGAAAGGAGAATATTAATAAGACCCCAATGTAACCCTGAACAGTAAGTTAAGCTCATGATCAACCACAAAAATCCTTGGGCTTGTCTATTTTTAGAGTTATGCATATCTGTTGTTGAACTTTATTTATTTAAAACACCATTAAACTAGATGCAATGCAACATGGTTTTGATTCCCCATGTGCTCTTTTTATGATGTTTTATGTTTATGTGTGACCAAGTTACTAAAAAAACCCTCTTGTTTGAAGGATTTAACAAGATGGCTGGGGTTTCACCTTTCAAGGTCACTCAGGGTCAAAGATAATTGTCTCATTTGTAAGCCCATATATGGCTTCGCTGTCCACCCTGTGAACACCCAATCCAGTCTAATTTTTAAGCTAAACAGAGTCTTGCCAGGTGAATATTTGAGTAGGAGATTTCATGGGAGTACCTGGTGCTGTGCAAGGGGTGCAAAGGCAGACCACCCTTGTGTAATATGCCTAGTCATCCATGAGCGCCTGGTGCTCAGTAGCAGCTGAAGTCTGGAACATGACACATGAAGAAGAAGATATGGTTTTCTGTTAGGGTTCCATAGTGATTAGTGTTCCATAGTGGCACCATGTGTATCAGCACTCATTTCAATGTTGTAAGCTCTAGCTCCAAATGTCTGTGGTCTGTCTCTGAACTTCACGATTGACCTTGAAATTTCAAAATCAAACTGTCCCTGGGACCTAGGTAGGGTAGTGTCCCCACCAAGTTTGGTAAAAATTGAGCATGGGTGTAGGCAAGATTTTCTTTACAGGCAAACATACACTGTCTGGCCAAAAAAAAAAAGATTGCACACTCTAATATTTTCATGGAGAGCATTTAGCCTTGATCACAGCATGTAATCTTCTGGCACTGTTGCTCCAGTTGGTCCGGTCGAGGCTCAGCAACATTAATGAGCCAATAAAACTAAATCAGCTGATGACCTGAATGTACTGAATGAGCAGGTTATCACATCAATGGACCTTTTCTTCTCTGATGGCACGGTTATGAAATGAGGACTCAAATAAAGAAAGAGTGGTTCAGGGAGCATGAGGAATCATGTATTGGCACCCCAGAGTCCTGACCTTAACCCTATTGAAAGGTTTCGGGATGTGCTGCAAAAGACTTTATGGCGTGGTTCAGTTTTTTTTTTCTCATCAATTCAAGACGTCTGTGAAAAATGAACCCAAAACTGGACGGAAATGAATTCTATGTTGCTTAAGTTTGTTAAACAATGGCATGAGGATTACTCATGAAAATATTAGAGTGTGTGACTTTTTTTTTTTGGCCGGGCAGTGTACAAACAAATGTTGGTGACTACAGTGGCGCTACCAAACATGAGTTTTGTGGTGAAGGTAAATATCTGAGTGTAGAGGGTCAACTGATTTGTTTTTTTAATTGCATTTATTAAGAAAACATTTTGAATTGCTCTTAAAAATGGCCCTATGTAGTATAGAATTTAATTCAGAATGGATAGCTGCACTTGCCTTTTTGGGCAGCATACAGAGAAGCTTTGGTTTTAAGTCATACATTGTTTCTAGACTTAACGCTGCTAATGCTTCTAGTTCAGTTGTCTTTAGAAACACACAACAGTGTTGGTGAGGCTGACAAACAGAACCGTCCATCACAGTGCAGACCTGCTGTCTCTCACACACCCTGGAAAGGAAACACACACACACACACACACACACACACACACACACACACACACACACATACACACACAGAGAGAGAGCGAGACTTGTCTGGTTTAAGATTTGTGCATGAGGAGAGCAGAAGGGATTGGTTTTAATCTGAAGCATGCTACGCAAACACCTTGTGTGAACCTCATCTGAATGAAATAAAAGTGTTATCACTTACCATAACCATATTCTCCTTAATCATTCCCTGGCTGGATGACAATCAATTTGGAACTTGGTTTGACATTTTATCAGAAACAACTTCTCAATGCATTTGAAGTCGGGTTTTTGTGATTCTATGATGGTATTTTAGGTGGCTGTAAACTCATAGAAAAGAGAAAAGAAGAATACGAACACATTCCTTCTTGGTGAAACAAAGCTGTTTTCCTGACCACTGAAAGCGTTTACAGATGTGTGCTCAAATTTTACATCTGAAATCACAGCTCCAAAAAGCTATTAAATATTCTTCTCTCATAACACTATGGAGTGCTATCAATAAATCCATGCTACTTTCCCAGAAAACACTCTCATTCTCATAGTCATTAGAAGACCTGTATGACAAGCCAGTCTTTTTACTGATCCTTTTATTGTCTGCTGTTCAATGGAGTCTTTAGGGGGTAGAAAACAATTATAGAATGTGTCTTTAGGTCTTTAGACCTGTGCATGGATTCCAGATGTGAAAACGCTGCCATTCAGCTATGTGCTCCTATGATCAACTGCCTGAGTCTCATCTGCAGCAGCTGATTTAGAACAAAGTTAAAAGACATGTATACATGCATGTTTTCAGAATATTTGATATGTTGTGGTACAAATGCAGAAAATGTGTGTGCACCATCATGATTATTTGCAAACGTCCATAATTGGCTCTTATGAGCACTTCCTGTTTTGGTTCCGATTTATTGCTGGATTTTCCCCCTGCTCCGCCGTAGTCATTCTTCTTCAATCATTCTTTGTACTTGCATGTGGTTTGTCACACCTGGACTCGTTTTATCGCGTTAATGGGTGTTTACACTCTTTGTTTTGTGTTTTTCAGTTCTTAAAACCTGTGTTGTATTGTAATACTTTGTAATAAGTAATAATTCTAAGGTACAGTGCTTTTTATTTCAAATTTGCATTGTGACTCACTGATTCGAATCTGTCCACCCATCCATCCATCTATATGCTAATCCCAGTGCCCTCTATTTATATATGTTAATAACTCAAAAAGTCAGTTTGGTCCATTAAGACTCATTTCATGGCAATAGGTCACATATATCAAGATCAGACCAATAACATATCCTTGTTGCTTAGGACATACTAAGAAAACTAAGCAGATAGTTTTACATTTATACATTATTTGCTCTGCAGACAAATAAAGGCTAATTAGTGCTCAACATTAAATTCGCATAAGGATATAAATGGAGCATTCTGTCCATACTCTGTGTTCATTTAAGCTGTATTCATGCTTGCTTTCTCAACACTTCTGGATATGGACAAAATGAAGCGGTATGAGCAGAAATCATGAGGCACTGCGGCCAGTAATTCAAGCAAATTCAATTACATTTAATAATGGCAAAACATTTTGAGGAGACATTATGCGAGTACCAGTACCTGGATATAGAGACAATATACAAATATTCAAAACAACTGGGAGGAGAGTGGACGAGTTTTAAATGATATCTCATGGCAACCCCAAAGACACACAGACCGGGAAGCAGAGGAGAAGAAAAAGCTTGATACTGCGATGCCAGTTCTCTGGTTTGAATCCCACCACTACACACACGATGTAAGATTATTGCCTTGCTGTTAGGAGGAACTACTTTTATCACACAGCTGAGAAAATACAGTATAATTTACCAGCAAATCAGGCATTTAGACACAAAGACATTCGCCAGAGTCTTGGAATAATCTTTTTGTGTACAGAAGATAACACAACAGTGCAAACAGTCCAGACTTAAACCAAAGACATCCTGTCTTTTTCCTGAGCAAACAAACCCAGTGCAGCACCATGGAGTGTTCACTTACCCAATGATCTAGCTGACAGAGTTAGGACTCATTGACTCCTACATATAAGCAAACAAATGCTTGTATAGGATATTAACTGTATATGACTCAGTCTGTTACTTGATATTTATGCTTCCGCGAGCTGGTCGTCTGTACATATGTCTGTCCAGTCCATCGTTGTGAATGCAATATCTTAAAAAACACTTTTTTCGAAGGATTTTTTTCAATGTTTGACTCAAGGATAAACTAATTAGATTTTGAAGGTCAAAGTTCAAGGTCTCTACGGCCACATGTGTCTTGTGAACATGATATCTCAAAAATGATTTCTTTGAACTTTGCATAAAAGTTCAATCTGACTAAAGGATGAAGTGGTTAGATTTTGGAGGTCAAAGGTCAAGGTTACTGTTGCCCCATGAGTGCAATTCTTGTGAACACATTATCTCGAGACCACTTATATTTATTTTTTGCAACAGTTTGACCTCTATACAATTGATTTATAATCCAAGGTTTAATCCAAAACATGCTCATAAACCTTTAACAAATGTAGCCATTGTTCAGTCACACTATCACTGGCACCACCCAAACTCTGCTTCTTGACCCAACACAGTACTTTCATTGTCTGCTTTGTATACCACATAGAGATATATATTCGCAAGGTAGCAGTTCTAACTGACCAATTACAGCCCCTTTGTGACAATTTTCTACTCATGTTGCATAAGCAAAAAGAAAAAGACTAAACAGCAACCAAAATAAAATGAAAAGGAAATAAAAATGCTCTGTCCATTCACGACCATCCAACTACACACTGTTCTGGATATCTTTCTGGGTATACTTTTCTGGGTGTGGTCTGATATTTGGGGTGCAGTGTTTTATAAGAACACACTATGATGGACTGTTTTTTTTAAATCCAGTGTATGTTCCATATTCAGGAAAGACTCCAGATCCCCCACGACCCTGAAGCACAATACCTACTATAAGTACATGAATATATCCTAGCTGTAACTGAACAAAAAATACAAATTTTAGTTTTAGTAATTTTAGAATCAAATTCAGTTACAAATTTACAAATCTCACTCAAATTCATGCATTCACTACAATTATGTGTAATTACATTTTAACCAGGAAAAGAAGTCGCTAGTAGTTCAAGATATTAATCAGTATGCACAGAATTTGTGAACCACTTTCCAGGTAACTCCAGTGTCAAACTATTTATACTTCATAAAACAAAACATAGAGCATTCTACACACGTCTCCACTGCTTACTTTGAGACAT
The DNA here is from genome assembly GCA_028564935.1 of Neosilurus hyrtlii. NCBI lineage: Eukaryota > Metazoa > Chordata > Actinopteri > Siluriformes > Plotosidae > Neosilurus > Neosilurus hyrtlii. Next base: position 7,741,536 of record JAOUQZ010000033.1, on the reverse strand, counting down.
ACTGACAACATTCCACAACGGAACATTAAAAACTCAAACAAAATCGGTTGCAGTGCAGAAAGCTTCAAAGCGCAAAGCTTCAAAGCTAATGGCATGGGCTAATAATGCTATCCATACAGCAGGCTTAAACTTACTTACTGGCTGTTTTTTAAAGCCAAAGTATCTGTTGTACATAATTGAATGTAATAATAATAATAATAATGATAATAATAATAATAATAATAATAATAATAATAATAATAATAACAATGCTATTTTTATAATATTAATAATAATTAATAATATAATATTATATAATATAATTCATTCATTCATTCATTTTCTGAACCGTTTTTCCTAATTAGAGTTGCGGGGAGGCTGGCGCCCATCTCAGCCAACTCTGGGCAAGGGCCGGGCACACCCTGAACAGCTTGCCAGGCCATCGCAGTTATATAATTTAATAATTATTATTATTATAAAAATTATTATAATTATTATTATTATTATTATTATTATCATTATTACTATTAGTGTTGTTGTTGTTTATTTTTGTTATTATTATTATTATTATTATTATTATTATTATTATTATTTAATAATGTTAGTGGAGACCAAGTTAATATTTGATTAAATAGTAATTTTTTTCTAACACTCAAAATAAATAAGCTTATCCAAGCAGATCCCTGAGTGATAAAAAGAAAAATGAAGCCTTTTGATGCCAATGAAGGGAAAGGCTTCAAAGTGATTGGAAAGCAGTTGCAGGTTGCATTTTCCACAGTTTGAAATGTCATTAGAAAATAGTTAAAAGGAACTGTGAAACTCCTAGATAGAATGAAAATAAGGTAACAGAAAGATAAGGCAAATCTCCCACGCTAAAGATCTGCAGGGCGATTCAGCTGGCACAGTAGTAGTGCTGTTTGATGTGCATGGAAGAGTCATTAGAAGGAAAAAGACAGATGCTCTGGGCTAATGAAATAAAAAATGGAATGCATGTTTATACATATTCATATATATGTTCACAACATAACAGGGAGATTTTTTTTGTCTGAGAAGTACATCCAGATATTTAATGGTATTTAAATTAAAATATGAAGAATTATTTCGCATTAAACTTCTGATTATTTTTTTGATCTGTTTTCCCAGAGATACATTTCAGCATTCTGTTATCTAATATCATTGGAACTGATTAATTTAAATTAGTCTAGGTTTAACTTGAACACAGTTCTGAAGTTGAATACAGTTTCCTTTTAGTCTAATTCCTATCTCTGCCTTGTATGTTCTTTACTTCACGAATTCATCATTCCTTCATTCATTCTTCCGGGGTCAGGTCACGGGGGCAGCAGCCTAAGCAGTGATTCCCAGACGTCCCTTTCCCCAGCCACTTCCTCCAGCTCTTCCGGGGGATGCCAAGGCGTTCCCAGACCAGCTGAGAAAAGTAGTCCCTCCAGCGTGTTCTGGGTCGGCATGCCCGAAACACCACACCAGGGAGGTGTTCAGGAGGCATTCTTATCAGATGCCCAAGCCACCTCAACTGGATCCTCTCAACACGAAGGAGCAGCGGTTCTACTCCGAGTTTCTCCCGGATGACAGAACTTCTCACACTTTCTCGAAGGGAGAGACCTGCCAACCTGCGAAGGAAGCTCATTTCAGCCGCTTGTATTTGCAATCTCGTTCTTCAGGTCACTACCCAAAGCTCGTGACCATAGGTGAGGGTAGAAACATAAATTGACTGGTAAATTGAGAGCTTTGCCTTCTGGCTCAGCTCCCTCTTCACCACAATGGACCGGTACAAGCTTCGCTTTACACTTCACGAATTAAAGGCATTATTGTGTACATTAGTAACATCTGCTTGTTTGTGCAGCTTTAGGACAAATTATTTTGTTAAACTTGTATCACATGTGTTACATATGAGTGAACCCAAGTCCTGTACGAAAGTAGACTTGAAATGGAAGGTCCTTTGCTGTTCACTTTGTTCTGTTGTAGCATTTATTTATTCTTCCTAATGTAATATTTATTGTACCATTTTACAATTCACTGTAGTCTGTATGTTTTGGAGAGTGCAATGAAATTGGAGAACCCAGAGGAAACACATCTGGTCACTGGGAAAGCATGCAGAACACTGCATATACAGTAAACTGAGATTGGCTATCGGTGACATGTTCCAATATATTTGATCACTCCAGAAATGGGTAGGTTTAAGCCAAAGATGGTGTAATGTAAGTCAACACATTTAAAATGTAAATACCTGGAAATGAAAGAGGAAATTTTGAGCTATTTAAAGCATTTGACTGCAAACTTCTAGTCATGTGACTACCCATTCTGGTCCAAAACATCTTTATCCATTTTGTTTGGGAATTATTTTGGACTTAAAGTTTTCAGATCAAATTTGTTCTTTTGCATTTGTTAACACAGTAGTTGAATTTCCCCTTGTACAAAATGTATCTGTAGGCAGACAGTTCTTTAGACAGATGTTTATCTGTTCACTTAGTGCATGTTTTTGGAAATGTCTCTCACACATATTCAAATCACAAATAATTTGGGAAATTAATCATGTATACCATCCAACTTCACAGAAGCTTGACAGAAAAAATATATATTGATCTGCCCTGCACTAAAATACACAAAGACGTCCCAGCACCCACATTTGAACTGGCCAGGTGTTTAGTTCAGTCAGACAGTCACTTGTGGCAAAAACAATAATAAGTTGAATTAATAGCTGCCCCGTCTCTGAGGTCATTGGCAAACTGTAGTTTTGTTTTCATGATCTTTTTGGACAGCAAACGTTTTTCCTTTTGCTGGCCGAATTTCTCCAATCTTATTCTAATTGTGAACATATGCACTTTCACAACAACAGTTGCAAGAGTTACCTACAGATCATGTGATGATGACTTTTCACATCCAGTGGGGTGCTTTCTGGCTGAACCTGCTGGGGCTGCCAGCTGTAAACAAATTAGCAGTCAGTCAAATGTGATAAATGGAAGGGGGTTCTCCTTGTGACTGTTTTATTAATCAAATTATAAAAAAGACAACAAATTTGGGGCAAAAGTGCTGCATGCCAGCATATAAATAACCCACCCCTTACATGGTGTTGGCTGCTTTTACACAGCAGGTCAGCTGTACCACTATCGTCATATATCACTCCGCATGTCACATGATGTCTCATTTCTCTTATTACATATTCCTCAATTCCTTGTGCCATACATTGTTTCCTCACATTTCTCCCCATGTTTCCTGGGCGGAGGGGACTAAAACACAAGGATGAGATGCAAGCCATGGAAACGAGAATGCCATTTAAAGGTTTTGGAATGCACTCAATGAGCGATCATGGGGCACCAATATCAGTGCCTGTATCTCTGTATTTCTGACCACTAGGTGCAAAAATAATGCGGCTCCTGCTTAACAACTGTACATGACCAAGAAAGGCTGCCAAATCAACAGACCATAGGTACAAGCTGTAATTGTAGTCTACCTATGGTTCAGCGATGGAATTTCTATTAGTGTTGAATGCGGCCTTTTTGAGGAATACTATTTGATCTTCGATATTGTAGTTCTTCACCAGGAGTTAGTGAGTACATGAGTAAGAGTGAATGGTTGATACAGTAAATCCATATAATTAGGACTCTATGGATGAGCTGCAATCAAATTTTAATTTAACCCTGTAAGACTTATTTCAGCACTAAAGGTGTTTTTGAACACAATCAAATTTTTTCCGGGTAAAGAAAATTCCCAGGGTGTGGTTAATCAAAATAAGATGTGTGTATTCGGAGAACAGAGTGGCCCGGTCACAGGTGGGGAACACATGTAGGCTATTGAACACAGACCAAGACAACACAGATACTGTATGACTGAGATAAACAGACAGATAGCAACCGCTGTCAGTGCTCGATGAAGGAATGCACTGCAACCAGAGAGAAAGTGAACTGACTGCAACTCTGTATACGGAATTAAAAGGGCCCATTCATTTAGTAGGTATATTAATTAAGCAGGAAATACAGTGTTATCCTTTGTAAATTAAATGGAATCAGCCACAATGTCTTTCTGAAAGCATTTGCTTACTCATGTACATAACCGTCATTGACCCCGGCACAGGGTGTGATGATATTAGTAAACATTTTGTTTCTTAACACTTGATCTCTAATTTTTCCACTTCCGATAAATAGATAAACAAACAAACAAACAGATAGATAGATAGATAAAAAACAAACAAACAAATAAATAAAGAAACAAATAAATAAATAAACAGACAAATAAATAAATAAATGTGTTACACTGTGCAGTTATTGTGCCTGCACAAGATTCTTCCTCTTGTCATGTGGTCTTGCTATTGTTATCATAAAAAGATACAATCAATACAAGATGTAAAACAGGTGAATAAGAGATATTAAGCCTGTGGGGTTGTTTCACCAGAAATCCTTTGTATTCAACCAAAATGAACTGATAATGGAAGATAAAACGTATAGAATATGGACTTTTTGATGATGAATCAATAATAATATGTGGTAAAGTTTTTCTGGCAGCTCATGATCATGCAGCACCATACCAAGAAATATTGTATGAAAGTGTATTTTAATTTGACACCAGCCTGCATGTTCAAATCATACCTGAAGTAAACAGAAACAGACGTGTCAGGCTTGCTGATTTTTTTTTCTGTTTGGAGCATTGGCATGCACATGCCAAAACAGATTTACATGTATATATATTTAACAAAAAAAAGAATAGGAAAAACCAGCCATTTCTCTTTGTCATGACAAATTGTCTTGCACAATAAGAGAGACAGACATGTACATGATGATGAATGTCAGGAAAGCACATTGTTGCAATTAAGAGTTTATTAAGCACAGGCAGACAAAATCCAAACTATGAAGCAAACCATAGTTTAAAAAAAAAATTAAGAAAACCCTAGGCAGGGATCAGCCAATCAGCATACAATATAACCTGGGCAGAATCCCAAAATACAACACCCAAGAATCTAAGCAAAGTTAAAATATTGGATGAGCAAAATAAAAATATAAAGCATAGGAAAGTGAGACATGAGAACTCTGAGAAGCCATTAGTGTTGTGACTATGCTTATTTGATACACGCAAATCTAAATCAGAATTAGTGTTTTTTTTTTATTAATTATTATATGCGGGCAGTGGTGGCCTGGTGGTAAGGTGCTGGATTACTGATCCCAAGGTCGGGGATTCAAGCCCCACTATCGACGGGTTCTCACTGCTGTCCCCCAGTGCAGCTAACTGGGTTATCAAATGCCAGCCATGAAAATGACATGACATGACTATAGTCATGCAACATGGCTTGGATACTTTCCCACCTCCTGTCTGGTGTCTGGCCTGCCCACCAAGGAAAATCAAAACTAAGGCTGAGTTGATACTGATTTTGTATTGCTGACTTGCATGATGGCAGACAGCAATAATAATAAAAAAACAGATGTATTATTAGTAATGAAACTGAAAAACAAGCAAACATAAAAATTGAGGCTCAAACACCACTCAGACTTGCACAGAACAATAATAATGAAAAAAATAGCAATCTAACTCAGGTTGGCAGACAGACTTGCAGGTAAATAGATTAAATGTTCTTCAACAAACACTGAAATCAGGAGCCTAACAGAACATCAATTCTTTAAACAGATAATTAAAAAAAATAATAAAACAGGTGACAGAAAGGTAAAAAGCAAAGTCTCAGACACTTATCAAGAAACATCTATCGAAAGTTCAGTTTTTAGGCAATGCCTAAATCTATATATTAAAACTTTTAGAGGCAAATATAAAAAGCTAAAATAATGTGGTTCCATTAAGTGAGCACACCTTTTTATAAATAGGGATCTGACTATATCTAGAATTAACCAATCACATTCAAACTCATTTTAATAGTTAAAAGCCATCAATTTAAGTGACTCTGATTGACTATAAGATAAGATTCAGCTGATTTAGTAGGATTTCCCTGACATTAACTTACTTGCATCTTGCAGCAAATGTTCTGCAAAGAGCTTTTAAAGCATCAAAAAGACTTCACTGTTAAAAGGCCATCAAAGGCAATATGGCACAATACAAAAAAATTGAATTTTGATGAAAAGACAAGACAGAAACTGCTCTGAGGCTGCCAAGAGGACTACGTCAACATTAGATAAGCTGCAGGGATTTCTTACAGTTACTGGGTTTGTTATACAGTACATTTGACCACAATACTCATTTATTTTTAATATATTTGGAAAGCCTTTTTTTTTTTTTTAGTAAAGACAAACATTCAAACTTGCCTAAAGTTTGCAAAAACATACATCAAGCTCCCAAAAACATGCAGGGAAATGCATGGTCTGATGAGACCAGGGTTAAACTTTTTTGGCCATAATTCTGGGGAAAACAAACAAAACAAAACAAAACAAAAAAAAAAAAAACATCAGTACAGTGAAGCATGAGGGTGGCAGCATAATGCATTGGTCCTATTTTTCTTTAGCTGGAACTGGGATTTAGTCAAAGTGGAGGAAATTATGAACATTTTCAAATGCTAGTCTATTTGGCCCAAAATTATCAGGCCTTTGCTAAAAACCAGATGAAGAGGAATTTTACCTTTCAGCACTAGAATGACCCAGAGCATACCTCCAATACAACAAAGGGATGCCTTCACCAGAAGAATACTCCATTTTTAGAATGTTTCAGTCATAACTTTTTTATTACAGACAATTTATGGGGTGAACAGAGAACAGAGTATTTGCTCTCAGTCTGACAGATATTGAAAGCTTTTGCCAGGATGATTGGGCAAAGATTGCCAATTCAAGATGTGCCATACCACTACACTCTTACCCAAAAAGAATAAATCTAATAAAATTAAATATGCTTCAACAAAATATTTTTTTCTTAAATTTTTATTGCTGTTTTTTTATTATTATTATTTTTAATTATACAGCATATAGGACACATTATGTTATAGAGCAAATAAGCAGTCTGCATACTACTTAGCCTTCATTTTCATAATTTTTAATATGATTCACCCTTGTTATGCGATAAAACAACCCTTGTCACTGTGTCTGGTATTTACATTCAAGTAGGTGTAAATTGCATCAGGTCGTTTTTTAGTATCAGATTTTATAATGGCACACCATAGGCATGGAGCTTGACGTCGATGGCTGCCCTATGTCCTTCTATTTCTTCATGTCGACCCTATTGCTGATTTAATGCTGATTTAATGCTTATTGGTGGCAATATAAATAAAGAGGTATGTCACAATGTTTCTTATCCATGGTTACTTCAAAAACACATCAGGTTCCTTTTGAAGCAGAATGCATGCATTTTTTCACATTAACCATTAAAAACTTAAATTTGGAAGTTTTTTGGAGGTCCCAGACTACAAAAGTGTTGGAAGTATAGACATTTGAGACCTGATGGTGTTCAGATTGGTTCTCTCTGTGATGATATAATCAGTTCTTTGTGCTTATCATCACCCTCCAACCCCGAAACACAAATTTACACGTATGCACGCACAAAAGCGTTTTAGTAACACGAAACATGAACTCATTAAATGAATAATTAAACTAAACAGATAGGTGATACAATTGAATGCAGAAATCAGCTAGTGAAGGGCGGTGAAGAGAAAACCCAGCGTTAACTTTTTCTTCTTTTGTCAAGAATGAGTTCGGAGGGAGACATTTTTTTTTTTTATTTCCTCCCTAAAACTCTTATACTTTTGTAACACCAGCCTCAGACCCTTATCAGTAGAAATATAAAGTAAACAATTGTTTTAATCATCCGCTCTTCCATTCTGAAGTAATATAATTTTATTAGAAAGTGGGTTGGGAATGTCCTTAATTTTTATTTGTAATAATTTTGCTGTTTACAAGAGCTTCAAACATGCACAAAACATGTTTTACATTTTATGAAATAAAAAAGTGTACTTTTTCTGAAATTAAAGGAGTATTCCTTATCTGTCTAATCAAAACGTAACATATCTTTTGGCTGTCTTGTTGTTCTACAGCTTACAAAAGGTAGACTTACTTCAATTTGTCATCAAGAAATTATCATGCGTTGCTACATCAACAACTTCTGAATTGTACATTGGCAAAAGCAGGCTTCTTTTTTCATCTGTCTGAGACTGGGACCAGTAACATTCTTGAGTGTTTAATAAAAGACTCTTATCACAAAAGATGGCAGCATTGTCATGCCTGTAGGATTGTTTTGGATCCTCTCTCCTTTCCTTGATATTTTACTTCTCTGCTACTTTTATTGTTCTCTTCATAATACTGCAGATTGGACTTGGACATATACTGGGTATGCAGATTTATGAACCAGGTTCGTTTGTCTTTATTCTTGGTACTCTAGCAGCTCTGACAGAGGCATCTAAAGATTTATCCCCAGATACTTTTTGTATGTTGATAATACATTTAATTTGTTTCTTGCGAGAATAATACAGTCTATCAAAAATATTCTGTGTCAGAGGATTTGTTCACATGTAAAAGGGTTTAGACAGATTGAATAAATCCATTCCTATAGATAGATAGTTATATTTGATATGCATTGCAAGTAAATCGAACAAAATTTCAATTGCTGGTTTCACTCTAATAACAGCACAAGCAATTAGCTTAGTAGTAGGAAAAATAAATAAATTAAATAAATAAATAGTAATAATTTTAGTAACATAAAAGTGCCAGCCCAGGGTATTTAAGTCTTAAAAATCAATAAGCTTAAAATGAGTTAAGATGGTGTGCAGTATATATATAAATATATAAATATATAAATATATAAATATATAAATATAAATATATATATATATATATATATATATATATTCTTTAGTCTAAAAAACTTCCAGAAAAAAATAACATTTATTATGCTTTAATCTAATAAATGTCCAGATGTGATAAACTCCACAAAATAGAATTCTTGTCTGTTTTAGGGGTGCTTATGTTCAGCAATGAATTTATATTAGATGTCACAGTCCACAGTAGTGCTTAATGTTGCTTATGACATTAAACATGAAAGTAGTTTTACCTAGCCTAGCCTACAGGGTAAATATTAAAATTTTATTTTTGCTACTTCTATATGGTGTAAAGAGGCACAGTGGCAAGTGGTTAGCACTTTGGGCAAGTCACAGCAAGAAGGTCATCGGTTCAAAACCCGGGCTTGGCAATGGTGTTTCTGTGAGGAGTTTGCATGTTCTCCCTGTGCTTGAGTGGGTTTTCTCCAGGTACTCCGGTCTCCTCCCTCAGTGTAATACATGCACAATAGGACAATGGCTGTTCCTTATTGCCCCTAGGTGTAAATAAGAGTATAAATGGCTGTGTATGTCTTGGCCCTGCGATGGACTGGGGAGCTGTTTAGGGTGTGCCCTGCCTTCACCCAAAGTCAGCTAAGATAAGCTCCAGCCTCCCCTTGACCCTAAGGCTTAATCAATTCAGTGGATAGATATATGGTGTATTACTGTATATATATATATATATATATATATAAAATTCAAAAAACCTCAGTGTTATTGTAGAAATGTACATTTTTTAAAACTTGCTCAGCAACACATTCACATTCCCCTGCTCACCAGCAGCTAAACAGTCATGACAAGGCGCTCCGCTTAGCTTTACTACTTATCCGGTAGGGTCACAGGGAATTCTGGAGCCAATCCCAGCTGATTTCAGGAACACGGCAGGGTACACAGTGAGCAGGTCTAACACAGGGATAAACTACTGTAGGCATAACACTGAGACCAACAACCATTCAGCCTTACATTCACACATACAATATGGGCAATTCAGAATACCCAACTGATCAATGTACTGGGAGAAATGGTAAAAACAATGATTCTGTCTCATTGTCTACTTGGACAGATTTATCTTAAATGAGTCTGTTCCCCATGGAGCAGAGTTGCCTGGAATCATGTGTCCTATCGCTGTCTTCATCCTTGGTCTTGCAGATACTTCACACAACATTCAAGGGAGATTTATTAGGTCAAGATACTCTCGATGCTACATCAAACAACCTGCATGTTCTTTCCCATAATTAGTAGATTTTTAAATAAATTATTATTATACAGTTTCATCAGTATTTGAAAATGGGGCAGCCATGGTCTAATATTTAGAGAAGTGGGTTTGGGACCTAAAGTTCACTGAAAAAAATTTATTTCCTAGAAGACTCTTTTCCATGGTGGACAACTGGATATTCATAATAGGGACATATTGACTTTTAAAATTTATGAACATGATAAAACTGTTAAAGTTAAAATTGATGTGATCATCAGTTGATCCTAAGGTTTAAGTTACTACAGTAAATGCAGTTTCCGTCCTCTGTTTTTGTGTCAGTCCTCACAAGGTACTCAATAAGCTATTGCCCAGTAAAAAAATTATTAGTTTGTAAAAGACCTGTTTTCTTTTTTCCTTAAAGTACAAACTCATTTTAACTCATTTAGAGTGCATCTGAAGTCTACATATTTACATTTACATTAACAGCATTTAGCAGACGCTCTTACCCAGAGCGACTTACAGAAGTGCTTTAAAGACACTATCAGTGAAAATATTCTTATATTGGTTTGTTAGGGCACAGACTAAGTATACCTTCAGTCAAGAACTCAGTGGATAGATGTTGTGTGCAGGCATTAATTTTTTTTATTTTATTTTATTTTTTTGGTGTGTGTGTGTGTGTGTATAAAAAAAACATAGTGCTAGTCTAAGCACTAAGATACCCAGTGACTCAGCTGTCCGAACATCCAGAGGAAGTTCATTCCACCACCTTGGAGCCAAAACAGAGAAGAG
>JAOUQZ010000033.1:7713212-7723497 GCA_028564935.1 Neosilurus hyrtlii | reverse complement strand
AGCAAGGGTGTTTCTGTGTCGGGTTTGCATGTTCTCCCTTTGCTGGTGTGGGTTTCCTCCAGGCACTTTGGTTTCCTTCCAAAGTCATGAAAGCCAAGACATGAACATTGTGCTAACTGGCTGTTCCAAATTGACCATATTTGTGAGTGTGAGGGTGAATAGTTGTGTGTGTTCCCCTGCAATGGTCTGGTGAGCTGTTCAGGATGTACCCCACCTTTGGCCATTGTCAGCTGAAATAGACTTCAGCCTCCCACCCTGTGACCCTTGTAGGATTAAACGGTTCACCAAGTGAGTGAGTGAGGTTATGGTAGGAACCTCGCAGCCATTGTTGATGTCCAGCGGGCCACTTTCTGTTTAGTCAAGGAAGCACAATGTTTAGTCAAGGGAGCACAATGTGTCTTTTCCTATTCTTATTACTATTAATCCTAATAGTAATTTAAACCAGGGAAAGCAGATTTCCCATCCTGCAATGCTGCAAAGTCAGTAGTTTGTTTAAAAAAGTGGGTAATATAATTTTTTTTGCAGAAACCTTGTGTTCAACCACAACACTGCAGAGTCATCTGGCCACCTGGACATGAACGTGCTTATTGCCAAAGTATTTACTTATTCCACTCTTTTCACTGAAGAAATTTCAAAAGAATTCATGGACTCCAGTACAAGAGTGAGTTCACATGTTGGGTTATTGGTGGCACATCACAAATGAACTCACCAAGCAGGAGACTGTTGTATGATCACTGAATAAAAAGAGCATTGTGGGTTTGGGCACCAGAGGAGGTTTTATACACTGTGCGTGCACCAGCCGTCATTGCACTGTGCTGGTGTTTGATGCACTTGACTGTCACTTTGTTCTCCTAATGTTGACTGTAAATTTGAGGCTGCTAATAACATTTACCTTTGCGGTATAGAAGGGACAGCTATGATGAACAGCAGATTAATTCACCACTCTTGAATTGGCCTTTTAGAAAACAGGTGGAAAAGAAATCAGGAAGAAACCAGTCACCCTCTACATACTTCCCAATTCAGTGATTCATTCCTCCCTCAACAGATCCACTCACAGGGTAAAGGTAAAAAAGAAAAACTTGTTTCTGTGAAAGTATTTGTTTCTAACTAAGAAAGGAGCTTTTGTACCAAATATACACTTATATTTTCAAATTCTAAAAAAATGTTGTTTTTGATTCTTGTGATCATTCTGGGAAATGTAAACATAAACTTTTTTGTAAAATGTTATGAAAGTTTCATCCCAATATAATGAGTTTATTATTTTTAATACAAGTTATGAGTGATGCCTAACTCTAAAGCAATTTGGGTCAAAAATTCAATTTACGCAATTCCCACAATGCATTAGTACCAAGAGGTTTTTGATGTCAGATGCCAGTGTAGCATTATGGTCCATAGCTAAATCATCACGTGCTCAAATTAGAAGTGATCAACTAAAACGGTAATACCATTCACATATACAGTGTAGAGTAAAACTAGTTTAAATTGTTCAGAGATATCTACATCTACTTTGAAAATCTTGATTTAGTTTGCTTTTTTATGTTACTGTGTAGTATATACTAAAGTAATTATTCACCTCAGGTTCGGTGGATTGTTCTGTGGATGACCTTTGACTATTCAGTGACTTTCAGCTTTCAGCGATAAATTGGTTAATATTAATTAATAGCTGCAGACCAGACTGGGTCATATTTAGAAAATATATGGTGTATGGTTATGGTATGATGTATAGTAAATATAGATCATTTTAAATCTCTTGATGTTGAGTTGTGAATTAAGAGCAAAAACCACACAGTAAATTTAGATTTCCTGAACTCTGAAAATGACCTGTGAACTGACAAGGTTTATAATATATATTACCCTGATATATAACACAGTTGACGCAATTTACAGACTCTTTATTCACTCTCTGAGCATCTAATAATAATTCTCCGCTTCGGAAAATGGTTTAAGGCGCCAACCAGGTTTCGGCAGTGGAAACATGGTTAATATAATTTATGCACATTGTGTCGTTATTTTCCAAATATTTGTCCAGTTTACTGGTCCAACACATTATCTAAGCTTTAGTTTATAAGGTAGCAAACAAACAACTAAACAATAAACAAGCAAATCTGTTTTCTAAGAAAAACGCTGAAATTATGTGAGTAATCTGTACCAGTACTGATGCTGGCATTCACTCAAAGAACTGTCAGGTTTATAGTCTATTATTAAAGGAAGTGCATTCACTATGAGAATGGATCTGTGAATAAGTGTAAATATATCCGTTCTTGTCCTAATGAAAGCACGAAAAGGAAATCCTGCTAATTGGATTTTTGGAAAAAAAGGCACAAGTCATTGCTATTTCCCATTATGGATATTTGGATATATCCACAAATGAAAAGCAAAAATTTACTGAGTGTTTACAGTCTATTTAGCTCACACAGTCAAAGAAATAAAAACACTTATTCACTGTCTGAGAGTTCAAGCAATGTTTCCCAGATGTTGACTGAGACAGGATTATGAGGAAAATATCTTCATGGTGAGAAGAGAGTCACAGTTCAAAAAGTTTAGATTTATATTTAATTTTTTATTTTTTTTAAATTTTGAAAATCATTTCTCATCATACTAAAAGCTTACTAACAATATGACTGGAAAAATATAAGCAGTTTAAGTAAAGCTCTGGACGCAGTGTGCAATTTTTGAAATCCTAACAGTTCATTAAGAGATTTTTCTCTTATTGTTGTCCATATTTGGTGAAAAAAGGAGCTCGAATACACACTACCATGTGTTACTAGATTTGTAACTTGATGCTAAACTAAGCACATAAACATATGTTTTTCTTTAATTTTAAGACAGCTAGAGCAAATCTAGTGTTGAGACTTCAACTAGACTGATTCAGAGCTTTTAACAAATGCAACCCATCTTTTCAGCTTTTTTTTTCCATTAGAAAGTGGCAGATTCATTCAGATTTCTATAATTGATGAGCACACACTGGAATACATCCAGACTCAGCTCAGTATGATTTGTTTCATCAACTCCACCCTGACTGATCTGACCATGTACATAATACAATCCCAATTACAAAAAAGTTGTGACACTGTGTAAGATGTAAATTAAATCACAATGCAGTGGTTTGCAAATCTCATGAAACCATTTTTCTTTTACAATAGAACACAAAAAACCTATCAAATGCTAAAAAGAGGACATTTTACTCTTTCATAAAAAATATTTTAGCTCGTTTTGTTTTTTAAGCCAGAAACACATCATAATTTAAATTACATAATCTATATTAAAACAATAGGAAAAATGCACAAGGGACAAAGCCGAAAATCAATATCAGATCTCTGGGCCCTCAGGTGGCTCTGCACTAAAAACAGGCATGACCCTCTTACTAACATCACAGCATGGGCTCAGGAAAACTCCCACAAATCCTTCACACATTTGGGTATTATAGATTTGTACACATAAAGAACTTTTGCTATAATTATGAAATATATTATATATTTTTATATAATAATTAAAAAGAGGAGATGGGGTGGCACAGTGGCTAGTACATCCGCTTCACAGCAAGAAGGTCCTAGGTTCACTTCCTGGGCTCGGTTGTTTGCACTTTGCATGTTCTACAAATGCTTTCGTGAGTTTTCTCTGGGTACAATGATTTCACTTAAATGTAGATCTGTTTGGGGGAATAATAATATATTAACAGGTCATGATGGCCTACCAGTCCGTTTTGTTCAGCCTGTCTCCGATTGCTTGTCCGGTTTTTCCCATCCTCAGTTATGAAGGTATGTTCAGAGTCCGAATCTGATACAGATATCGGTTTTGCTGAACATTTCCGTCTGAGAACGTTAAAGTTGAGACTTGATTCTCGAATTCACCTGAATCAGAGCCTGAGAGTGAAAAATGTTCCATGTGTACAGCACTTTTTATTATTTCGGTAGCTTCTTCCGCGGCAATGAATTTGTGTTCTACATTGCCATGTACATGTTTACACACAGCAGTTCTCCTGAATATCATCAGTCATGGCTTCCGGGTTTCTGATTTCTGTTCGAGTGAGAAGTTTTGAAAAGCATTGGTATATGAATATGTAAATACCTTTTGGGTCGTCCGATTTCAAATGTTTTTTTTTTTTTTATGTAGAATATATATGCAATAACCAAGCAAGCAGGGTGTACCCTGCCTTCGCCCAGAGTCGGCTGAGATAGGCACCAACCTCCCCGCGACCTTAATTTGGATTAAACAGTTTCGAAAATTATGATGAATGATGAATATATGCAATATAAAATTTCCAGTTAAAAATCTTGACACTGGGACTTTAAAATCTCTGTACAAATTAAATTGAACCTAACTTACCTGAATCATGACTTTGAAGCAAGAAATCTGAGTCAGTGACAAATCTGAGGAATAAAGTCTGCTAGCAAAGGCTATGGATATGATCATGGCAAGAGTTGTGTAATATAAACTTTGCAGTTTTAGGCGTTAGTCACCAATCCAGCTACTGGAAATCTGTACAATGCATCATTACTTCATCGGCACAAAGCTATGACAAGGACAGAGGCTATTCACATGTGGGAAATCAAAACAAAGAGAAAAAACACCTAGCTTTTTACAAGCGGTGGATGGTATGTTCAAGATTCATGTGTTTTCTCATTCGTTGCAATTATATAAACAACCACATAAAGTGTAATGGTTCCCTGATGAGTAACGATGGCCTGATTGGAGGGTGATCTCACCAATTTAAATTCATATAAAGTTTCCATTACCCAAAGTACCCCTTCACCATTTAGACAATTCCAGGTGCCATGCTGATAAACATCCTGGGAAATGTAGGCCCATTCTACAATGCCATGCACAAAGTATTGTATATAACACAAGTAGGGGTTAGAAAAATAGGTGCGAAAAAAAAAAACTCTATAAAGAAATAAAGGATTTTTCCTACCTCCATTACTTATTTTAGAAGTACACTGAAAGTACACCATGGATTTATGACCTCATGGCAAATATATTTGAAATTTACTGAATATACAAGCTCAAAATTGTAGACATAACTCTTAAAAAGTAGGGTATGGACTGAATGTGCGGAACAAACAACATTCCTTCTTTCTTTAAGAATGACAGAGAATGATAAATTGGGGTTAGCACCTTCACAGCACACACACACACACACACACACACACACACACACACACACACACACACACACACACACACACACACACACACATGGAGCAGTGGGCTGCCACACACATTGGGGCACCCGGAGAGCAATTGGGGGTTAGCTGCCTTGCCTTGTCATAAATGTGGAGGAAGGAAAGGTGCAGCTCACTCCCCCACTGACACACATTTTTCCTGCTGGTTCACGAATTGTAAAAGCTACCTTTAGGTCCCAAAGTCGCTTCTCTAACCATTAGGCTACAGCTGCCCCCTTTTTTGCAATTATGTCAGCACAGCTGAAAACTGCTGTGCTGATTAAGTTCAAGTTTCAAGTTTCAAGTTTATTTGTCATATACAGGTAACAATGAAACATCACTACTGCCATTTCTTCGAAATTCTGGGACTCAGAGCCCCCTCAGAATTGCAGTTAAGAAACAAATATTGCAAATAAAATTAACATTGAGTTAAAATATAAAGTAAGAATAAAAACTCTATAAGTAAAATGAATAATATATATATATATATATATATATATATATATATATATATATATATATATATATATGAGGCTATTCCTTATGAAAAACTACCAAGAAACTGAAAATGTCATAAAATATAGAAAGTTCACTGGAAATATCGCTATGCTGTTATATTCTTTTCATGTGTATTAAACATGTCAGGTTGTTAAATAAATACATCTAATTAATTTGCTCATTTTCCATCCAGTTTCCTATTTCCAGTCCCATCCTGTTGAAAGAAAATGCCAGCAGGTCTGTAATAACAGCTTGGATTGAATTTTCCAAAGGCATCAGGCTCCACAGGTTCACTCAACAGCTTGATGACTAACATCACAAGTTTATCTTCGATGTTTTAGATTTTGTTTTGGAATTGGAGCAGACACTTAATATCCCTTGACTTCACACTTACTTCCAAAAGGGTGCTTTTTGACAATACTTGTAAACTAAGATATGATGGAGAGAAAATATTAATTATTTGTGAACTGTGCATATTTATCCAGAAATTCACGAATTCATGTTAAGTCGTGCTAAGTTTCTAAAAACATGGAACGCACTGCCCCTGTAGCTTCATCCGCCTCTACCTATTACTTAATTACTAAAAATTGTTCAAAATAATTTCATTACACTGTAAATTGAAAATGATATTTTAACACATTTTCACTCACTCATTTGCTAAACTGATTAATCCTACAAGGATCACAAGGAGGCTGGAGCCTATCTCAGCCAGCAGTGGCACAACAGGGTACACCCTGAACAGCTCACCAGACCATCGCAGGGCCAACAACCATTCACACTCAGACTCACAAGTCTGGCAATTTGGACCAGCCAGTTAACCTAATGTGCATGTGGGAGGAAACCGGAGTGCCATGCACACACAGGGAGAACATGCAGACTCCACAGAGAAATGCCCACGTCGAGCCCGGGACCCAAACCCAGGACTTTCTTGCTGAGAGGCAGACGTGGTTTGCTGTGCTTCACCACCGTGCTTAACTGTAACACATATTATAACAATCATTCCATCATTCTTTTGTACTGGATGTTTTTTGCTGCTTTTTTTGTATATTTTTATTTCATTGCTACTGATTGCACAATGCAATAAATTACATGGAAGCAATCACTTCCTTTTAAAGTTGCAAAGTGTACAAACTTCACTTGATTCCTCACCCATCCTCTGTTCTTTAAAATAATCTGTCTATCAGCCAGACTGAAGCTGGATAAACACTAGCTATTGATATAAACTGTTATAACATTTACTTAATAACCTGAGATCTGACAGTGGAATGAGGCATCCCTCCAAACTGTCAAATAAAGTGATCCAGGTCCAGAATTAATTTTAAGGAAGGCATCTGGCCAAGAATGCACCTTATAAATTCTTCTAGGTTCAGCACAACCTCAGACAGTCTGTCTGAGAACATATTGCACAGGGAGTCCTCTGTTAAGCTGAGTCTGTGGTTTAGGAAGAACAAACTGATTTTTTCCAGAATTTAAAAGCTGGTAGTTCCAGTTATATAAGTGTTTTGGGATAACCTACTTCACTGGTTCAGATCCACTTCATGCTGCCTTTTGGCTTATTAGTTCAGACCAGATTATTTCCATGCTTGTTTTGGGGGTAACTCAGGACATTCTTGCTTTGCGTTAATATGAGGAGATGCAAGTGGTATTTTTATTTCCCCCCTTTTAAATGGAACCTGAATGAAAGAGAAAGAACAAGTGTCTGTTTAGGATATGCAGTTAATGTATGCTAGGCAAATCAGTGCATTGTATTTCACTGTAAAAATACTGTCCTTGACGTGACTGTAATCAGACTGTCGGGAAACAGAATACAGAGATTAATAACTAAACAAGAAAGCAGTTTTTAGGTTTATTAGCTATATAGTCAACCTAAATTCAATCCAACTGCTGATTCATGTTAAAAAGAAATGAGTAATGTGTTTCAGGTGTGAAGGATGACAGTATAAATATAGCTTGGTGTCTTTTTGTATGATGACAAACTACAGAGTATTACAATGACAGAGAACTATATTATTTGCTATAACTCAGCTCCATCTTACACTTCTGAGCTAAAGTGCATGTCAGGATCTGCCAGCATGATGTATTTTGAATCTTTTCATTTCCTATAACATGGATTAAGCAGACAGGAAACAGCTTGTTTCATATATGTGAGCAATATATATTGTGTAACTACTCTTATTTCATTTTTAATTCAACAGGAACCTTCAGTGTGGTGCACATTTGTTATATATTATGATCTAAGCAGGAAAAACTCTATCTTGAAGTCTTGATTTCTATTCGTCTTTCCTTGTGCTGGTTCAATTCAGGTATTTTCCCCTTCAACATATTTCTGTGCCATATCCAGTCAAATGAGTAGATGTGCTGATTGCATCCCTCATCACTGGATCCTGATAGCATGTTCAATGTTGTTATTCTTATTATCATCCAAATACTCCCTGATGAGACCATGTTTTATCTTTCAAGTGCACCTGGTCTCATGGTCTTATAAACATATTTTAACATTGTAACCTAAGTATTGCGGGTTCCTAGCTACCTTTCATTCTTCATTAAGATTTATGTATATATATTCAGATGATCTTACCATGTACAAAAGTTAAAAATATCTGCATGCTAGTAATATTAAGTCTGGCTCTAAGAATGTAATACTCCATACCACCCTGTGTACGCCCATTCCCATTTGATCCCAGAAACTACACAGGGTCTGGCCTGGCTCGTACTTGGATGGGAGACTGCCTGGGAATGCCAGGTGCTGTGCAAGGGATGCCCAGAGAAGGCAAACTACAGACCACCCTCGTGCAATATGCCTAGTCCAACCATGAGCACCTGGTGCTCACTGGCAGCTAAAGCCTGGACAGGCATGACAAATGATGAAGAAGAATAAAAATACTATTAAATCAAAAAAAAATAAATCTGGACAGGAAATAAAATTATTATTTGTGATGTCATTCATTCATTCATTTTCTGAACTGCTTAATTCTATCCCATATTAGCCGACTCTGGGCGAGGGCAGAGTACACCCTGCACAACTCGGCAGGCCATTGCAGGGTATAAACACGCCGATGGCAACCCAACGGCCTACTCTTTAGGCTTGCGTAATAAAATCACTGTTTCCATCATGCATGGGTCTTGAAAAACAAGTCATTTGTCCGCAGTCTGAAGCAAGTTGCAGTAGTCCAGTCATAAAATAATATATAGAACTTTAATGTAACTTTAATAAATCAAACTCCAAAGATGTAGGGTGAAATATTGACACAGTTGAAGTTCACTAAATGCTTTAAATGTAGGACTGCTATAATGAGAACTCGTGTCAGCCGAACTGGTAGTTAATTTTTGTTCGGCTTTCATGCAAAAAGTCTTTGGATTCAGCTTACACGGCTAAGCACGGCTGCTTTTCTAATCTAAGAAATACCATGATCTGTGTATTAAGATTGACAAAACAGTATATATTAAACATAAAATATATAGTTTCTTCGACAACTTTATCTCAAGATTCCTCGGATTAGTTTTATTTATAATCCCAACCTCAAGAGATCTCTGATTTGTGACTTTAGCCAGATGTTTGTATGCTTCATATCAGTGAGCCAACTGATTCAGCATGGCTTGTAACTGATTAGTTTCTTTCAGCAGTCAGCGAGCACAAAGCGTTAAGAGTTTGAGACACAGATGTTACAGGAAACCCAGATCTTGCTGCCTACATAATGACAGTGTCCCTGTGTGGTAATAGCATAAAAATTTCCACACTGGATCTCGAGGCAGCTGCTCCTGCAGGTAGATCCGTCATAGTGGAAGATTTACCCAGTGATTCAGAGTCTGGGACTTCAAAACTGTGAGTCAGTTTGCTTCCAGTTTGTTGAACAAATAGGCGTGACTTTATTTTAGTCAAACTCGGCTCTGAATCTAACTACTTTTCCTTTTTTATCCACATGCATTTTTTCAGGCATGCACTCTATGAAAGTCTCTCATGTACCTTTTTCCTTTTTTTGTTAAAGTTTCTATAAATTGGGCTTAGTGGCACGGTGGTGTAGTGGTTAGCATGTCTGCCTGGCTGCAAGAAGGTCCTGGGTTTGATTTCCAGGCTCAGGCGTTTCTGTGTGGAGTTTGCATGTTCTCCTTATGCTTGTATGGGTTTCCTCTGAGTACTCCGGTGTTCCACTGGCATGACCCAGAAACTCCGGATCTGAGGAGTATACACTGTCATGGAGTCACTTTCACTTGTGGAGATCATCACCCACAAAGCCCAAAATAAGGCTGTTATCTCCAGAAGCAGCACCATCACCAGTCACTATGGGTCTACACCACATCACAGTCAATTAGTTCTCAGGACAATCATGAAGCCTTTGCTGAGCTTCTTGAGTGTGTAGTGGAGGCATACGCTTGGTCGGCCTTGCACTGGGTGGTCCTCTTGTCGCTGTTATTGTCGGTGGATGCCCAGCTCCCAGTTGCCAATCTGCTGAAGTACCCAGACCTTTATTTATTTATGTGTGTCCTTTGTGTGTTTGCAGAGAGAAGCCTTGAACCAGAGAAAGAGATGAACAGCTCAGAGCCTTAGGAAATTTTCGTGAAAAGGATAGAAAGTGAAAATAAAAATAAGCATTTATGTAACCTGCTTCCAGATTCCTTATTTTATA
>JAOUQZ010000033.1:7687032-7713112 GCA_028564935.1 Neosilurus hyrtlii | reverse complement strand
TATATATATATATATATATATATATTCCATCAGTCAATGAGCGTTATATATTGTATGAATTCATTTCATATTTCCCCTATAATCCTCAATTTCTTCCCATTCACAACTATGCTCTCCCCAGTCATACGACTTACTGGGAGCATTAAGATTGCATGTGTTTTCTTAGAAACATGAGGACAGTCACCTGTTTTACAAACAGCCCCTCATATTGCATAAGAGGGCAGCATAAATGCTTCTTCCAAATACTTGAGACCACAGATGCCCATGTGTGCATAGTGTTACTGTTTTGACAGGGAACCAAGATTATTCTACCCATCTGACCCACAGCACATCCCTGCTCACAAGCTTATTATGAACTGAGCTCTAGTTATTTAAAACCCTGTCACTAACACTTTTAAACAGAACAAATCTGACAAGCTCTGAGGCATTAACAACATACAAGTAATTTCAATACTCTGAATATGTCACGGCAGCACAATGGTGTAGTGGTTAGCATGTCTGCCTCACAGCAAGAAGGTCTTGGGTTCAAGCTCTATGTTTGGCAAGAGTGTTCTGTATGGGCGTTGCATGTTCGACCAGTGCTTGTATGGGATTCCTCCGGGTGCTCCAGTTTCCTCCCACAGTCTAAGGATATGCACATTGGGCTAATTGAATATTCTGAATTGTCCATAGTTGTGAGTGTGAGTGTGAATGCTTCTGTGTGTTTTGTACCGCAATGGTCTGATGAGCTGTTCAAGGTGTACCCTGCCTTTCCTGGGAGTCAGCTAGGATGGTCTCCTGCCTCCCCGTGATCCTAATAAAGAATAAAAACTTCAGAAAATGAAATGAAATGATAACGCCACCCAGTAGGTCGACTTAAGCAGCACCATAGCCCATCTCTGAGCCTGCATATCTTCCCCAAGTATTTGGATTAAAGCTGCTTATTCCAAATACAGCCTTGACTCAACTGTACTGCAGTTATCCTACTAGCTGATTACTCAAAAGAAGATGGGTTACATTTTACTTTTCTCAAGGTTTCTTCCTCATTCAGTTTCAAGGGTTTTTTCTTATTACTGTCATGTCTGACTTGCTCATTGTGAATCTAAATCTACATTTGGATTTCTGTAAAGCTGCTTGACAGTGTCTATTATTATATATTTTGAACAATATGCAAAATGCTGTACTAGTGGTGGCCCGGTGGTAGGGTGTTGGCTTACTGATCCAAAGGTCTGGGGTTAAAGCCCCACTATCACCAGCACTCACTGCTGCACCCCAGTGCAGCTAACTGGGTTATCATAGGCCAGCTAGGTCTCTCACTGTGTGTGGTGAGAGGCATGTAAAATAACCTGTGCTGTCGTTCCTAAAAAGTAGGCCATTGGATTGCCATCAGCAGGTTTCTGCCCTGTGATGGCCTGGCAAGCCATCCAGAGCGTACTCTGCCCTCACCCAGAGTCGGCTGAAATGGGCGCCAGCCTCCCTGCGACCCTAATAAGGATTAAGTGGTTCAGAAAACAAATGAATGCTTAACAGTTCATAACATATACACAATAAACAATAGTGAATAATAAGAAAGTAAGGACCTATCAACAAAAAAGGTTGGCTTTAGGGCTTGCAGTGTAGCAGTATCAGCTCTCCTTTTCATGTGTGCCATGTCCAGGGCATGCCCCTATTATAGATATGGTGATGTCTGCCATGATCTGGTAAGTTCCCCTTCTTGATGATGAAGGTAGGGCTGGCTGCAACATCCGTTAAGTTCATAAACAGTACCATCGGCTATCTGTTTAGTTTCTTCTGGTTGTGACCATTTTGACTAGATGATCCAGAATATCCACACCTATTTTGGTTGCATTATAGTGCAGTATGATCCTCTGGTCTCTCATTATTTACCTTGGTGTCATGGTGCATGGTGGACAGCACCAGTACTCCTTTTCCTTTTGCTGGAACATAGGACACTATCTACTCATGAAAGATAAAATGTGAATTTTTTACGCCCTCTGTCATTGTCAGCCTTCATCTCTTCTGGGATATGGGGCTTGTTTGGCTAGACAGCCCACATAATTCAGTCAGTCTCTTACTAAGGGAATTGGTGGAATCTTGATGACAGCATAGGCTCATTGATATACTTCTTAGTTACTTAGATTCTCTGGAGTCACAACTATTATTTTAAATAAATTATTTTAGTTAATATTTAAAATATTTATTCTCAAGTTCATACATATACCACCATGCTATTTAGCAGCTATGTTAATTAAGAAGGACATTAATTGTTTAAGTAGTTGGTGGAAGTTTACATTAAAACTATATATAGGTATAACTATAACAATCAATAGGCTCTAAAGTAATAATTCTGTTAGCATGAAAACACAGAATCCTACAGCTTGTTCACACAGCTCTCAGTTTCTTCTAAGGTTCATTATATCTGAAGGAGTTTAACATGCCAGGAAAACACTCTGAAGATCATATTATTCTATAAAAAATGACTCCTAAATATGCATCCAGGGAGGATGTTGCTGCAGACTTGTACAATACTCTTACTACTGGCAAATAACAAGCTATAGTTAATAAGTGGTCCCATTTTCCAGTTGTGGAAGCCGCTTGGTCCACCTCAGCCAACACCGTGCTGGAGTGTATAGACTCTCTTTTTGGCCGCTCCTGAACAGTAAAGACAGATAATGGGCCATGTTTCAGCAAATTCAGCAGCATATTTAAGGTTTCACCACATAAAATAGCACCCTTATAGCTACAGTTCTGTGCTGCTACTGAGCAATTCATGAGGACCCACAGAGAAGCTGTAAGACTCCAGACACTGCATGGAAATTGCATCTAGTCATCTTTCTTCAGGATATATTTAAATGCCGGACAATCTGCTGTGCTGACATTTGGAAATAAAATGCACACATAGATTCCCACAGCTGATGAACTGCATGTTGTGGTGTACCAAAGAGATCTACAAGCCAAAGAAAAGATAGAAGTACATGCTGACTCTCAGAAAACTTCAAATCCATTTGTCTGAAGAACTACTACGTGGTGTCAGGGGAGTGTTGAACAGCAGCTGTGGTCGGTGAAGAGAAGGTTTAACTCTACTGTATCAGATGTTGAAATCCAAGCAGCTGTCCCCATTGTGGGTGGTGAGATCCTGTAGTGATGAGCACGTCCGGCTCACAGCAAGAAGGTCCTGGAGTCCTGAGTTCGGCAAGGGCAATTCTGTGTGAAGTTTGCAAGTTCTTCCTGTGCTCTCATGGGTTTCCGCTTTCCTCCAGCTAATTGGCTGTTCCAAATCACTTTTAGGTGTGCGGGTAAATGGTTATATGTGTGTTGACCATGTGATGGACTGGCGAGCTGCTCCGGGTGAATTCTACCTTCACCCGGAGTCGGCTAAGTAAGGCTAAGTAAGGATTAAGCGATTCGACAAATGAATGAATGAATTTTTTTGTTGTATACCAGTATAACATCTATAAATGTTGGTATTTACAATTTAGTAAGTAGGTCCCTCTCTATATAAAATAAAGGTAAACACAAAAATACACCGCCACCAAATGACATGTTCCTGATCTCACAAAAACTTTATTCAAACCTGAACAAGCAATAATGATAACATTATAATTCTGTTCTGTTTCATACAAATGGGATCCAAAATAGCACAGAATTGCCAAAGCATCTGATAATAGCAAGTTAAAATCCCAGTCCTGCCACACACATTAGTGACCAGGGGTCCAATAGAGCAAAATGAACTGTTTATATGAGGAAAATGACATCATTCTGTGAGTGACACTAACCATCATGGATGTCTCTGAGCATGCGGAACATGGCAAATAGTAATTTCCTTCAATTGTGTTACAGTACACTGTGAGATTATATAAGCAGCAGTTCAAAAACATTTCATGATTTAACTTTAAATGTGGCCAGTACTGTGACAGTGGTTAGCAACATCCACCTCGCAGCAAGAAGGTCCTGTGTGTGAGTCCTGGGCAAGGGTGTTTCTGTGTGGAATTTGCAAGTTCTACCCCGTGCTAGTGTGGGTTTTCACAGGGTACACCGGTTTCCTCCCACAGTCCATAAGCAAGCATATCTAGCTAATTCGCTTTTCCCAATTGCCCCTCGGTGTGAGTGTGAGTGTGGATGATCCTGTGTAGTTTACGCCGTCTTTGTCCAGTGCTCCAGCCTACCTATGACCCTAATAGTGTTAATATAATCGTTCGGCAAACGGGTGAGTAAGTGAGCCTTAAATGTCCAGGAAAACATAAATGTGTACCTTTACTCTTCCAACTAGTTGGTAGTTAACATGTGTTCAGGAATTACCAAACCTGAAATTGGCAAATCATTAAAATGGTTTTCAGAACAACAAAACATGATGCCATCACTTTTCTAGTTTTTGAAATCATAGGAGGTTTTTTCCCCTCTAATATAAGAAATACAGGGAGTGTCAGACTTGTCAGAGCCAAAGCATGTCAAATATAAATCAAGCTGACATGGTCAGTGATTCAGTGAAAAAAGGATCAAAGACCAGCATTATGCTTTAAGCTATTTTAATAACAGATAACATTTAATTAAAGCATTAAATAACTGTAAATTAAAATGACTAATAATTTTTAAGCAAATACTGAAAAATTAAACCCTCAGGCAGAATGCATGAATCAGATCATAGAAATAACATGAAAACAATGAGTGAACGGCAAATTCGTTATGACTGCCAGTTTTGGGGAGTTGAATTTATGATAAAACATAGTGCTAAGCTCAGGTTTTGTAAGTAGTTAGAAATTGGGGGATTTGCATGCCATTAAATTTGATTTGAGTAAGGGAAAAATCTATGAACTTGTTTTTGCCTTTTACATTGTGCAGTAAAAAAACATATATATGGGTCTTTGCATGCTCCAAAACTTAGTGAAGTGCAAATCTGTAGCATTCTGTACACGGATAATGAAAACATGGCATGAAGAGAAAATCTTGAGCTGATGCAAAGATACATAATGCAAATGAAAATGAGAAGGTGGGATATGAATACAATAGCTTGCCCATTGTTTGCTCTGACTGAAGGGTGATGTGTTTTGATTTGAGGTTTGGGATGTACTGTAATATACAATCAGAATCCCAAAGACAAATACCAGTAAATGTTTATGGTAAGCATTAGTGGTGTTCTTAAGCATCTTTCACAAGGCTCGTTGTGGTGAATGACAAAGCCAGAGACTGGTTGGTCTGGAAAAGGAGCAGGAAACTAGAAATATGAGGTTGGAAAACAAAAAAGTATGGGAAGAGAAAGGAACGTGGCTGAGACATACATTTAAACTGGATCATAGAATGAAAATAGATATGGTTCTTTCTGAGAGTTCTAAGTTAGCAGTATATGGAATCCGCACAAGGGCAAATGAATGCTATTTATTATTTATTTATTTTTAAAGATGTGTATACTATAGCATCACCCTTTTGATCATTTTCTTGCAAACTTTCAAGTTCATGATTTAAAAATACAATTTCACAGAAAAGTATTAGTCATAGTGTAATAGGTTTGTGCAGGCCTCTTCTTGACAGCATCACAAGGAGCCAACTATTTCCCTCCAATGAGGCCATTCAGGTGCTTGTTCAGTCCGTTGTCATCACAAGATTGAACCATAACAGATCAGCCCCTGTACTCCAGACTACAATTGCAATTGATCCAGCATAGCACTATATGACTTCCCTTCGCTGGTTTCCTGTAGCTGTCTGCATCAGATTCCAAAACTGAGTCTTGCTTACAAAGCCAATGGCCTGGTTCCCACCTCCCAGAAGATATTTATCCAACATTGCTCTGCAGCATGTTCAGCTTGTAGCATGGTTTAACTTAACCCACCATCCCTCAAGAAGCAACGACGATGTGCAACAAACCGCCCAAACCACAATTCAAATGACAACTGAAAACATTCATTAAACATTTAAATGAGCACTAATGCTAGCATGTACACACACATACAATGTACAGTATAACTCAAAAGCACTTCTCTAAGGTAGCGTGTTTAATGGCATCTGCCAAAAACAATCAGCGTAGATGTTAACGTAAATGCAGTGGATAAATGGCGTGCAGTAAATAAATGGCTTTTTGTCCATGTAAGCCTGAAATTATTTCACTAATACCAAAGAGAGGAAAGGGTGTGGTAAACAATTACACCAGTATTCAACTGTTTCTGCCAAGTACTAGAAAGGCTCGAGGGGATTTTAATGTTCAATGTCATTTGGAAGTGGTTCTGTGTGTTAAAACAGCAATAAAATAGGAGAAAAAGTTCAATCCTGGGCACGAATGCTGTTGGTTTTGGAAGGCTGCAAGCTATAATGTCCCAAAGCTTCATCTAGCATTGAAGATTGAGCAAAGCTCAACTGGACACTTGGTTTGTCAAGGGATGGCTCGACATGGTACAACCTCTCTCCCTACCAACACTGGAACAAAAGATCAAATCTGACATACACTAAAGATGTAGATCACATAAAACATGAGCCCCCAAGCACTTATAATAACAGAACATTTCTTTATCAGATTGACACAGTAAGTGCAATTCCTCTTTCTCTTTTGAAAGTTTTCTGTTTAGTCTGTGGTGGGGTGACATCATGGTGTTAATACCGAAGGCTCTGACAGAAGCTCCGTTTTGGCTGAATTTTCCCAACCATGACTGCTGGCTACTGGAAACCCCCTTAATCAGTTAACTAGGAATTGAATCAGAAAAAGTTCTTTATGGCCCAGGATGCCCTCATGCCTTTGGTCACTTCTGGCTTCCCTTTTAGTTGTGCGGTCATAGCTGGACCATGGAGAATAAGCAAATACGCACATTAAGAATTATGTAAGGAATAAATAACTCAAGAAGGTTCTTTGGGCCCTATTTAATTACAGTCATACTTTATTATTTCCAGTACAATGGTCATTATCTGCCTCTCCTTTATTTCTGCATGACTGCTTGTCTGTGGGTATGTATTATTTTGGTGGGTGGTGGGTCTACATTTTCAGTCTTTCACCCTGCATTTTATTTTTCATGGTTACATTCTTTGAGGACGATGATGTAGTGATGTGCATATGACCATATTCATTATGACAGTCAGGCTTAGTGTGTGAACGAATATTTTCCAAACATTTGTCCTGAAATTAAAGTTCCATGGCCACATAAAGACCACTAAACATAAAGGAATTACATAGATTAAAGATTACCCCAAAGGGGTTTCCAGTTAATCATGACTAATCTCTGGAACTATGAGCCAAATTACAACACATGGACAGATACACTGCCAATTTCTCCAATTTCCATTATTTTCCACAATTTGGAGTTGTTAAATATCCAACAAAAAAGGCCTATACAACATCCAAAGCTGTAAGCCAACTTCGAATGTGGGGATTCCGTTACATTACTGCTTTAAGCACAGAATCTGTTATTAAGCACTTTTTTCATGGGAAAAAAATGTGAATTATTACACAAACATGTAAGCAGAATGAACCAGACAAACCATAGTTTTAGACAAACTAACATTTACTGTAACAAAAAGAATTCAGGAATAATGTTATGTAGTACAATAGATTTCTAAACAACACTTTTTCAACAGTTAAAAAGTCAAACACCAAACAAAATGTGCTATGTAATAGTTATTTGTTTGTTTGCTTTTTTATTTTAAAAGTAGGCCAACTACTGACATAAAATGCAAGACACTGTTTTGCCACATAGCCGAGCTTGATTTACTACCACTCTGAGTGGTAGACAGCTGAAGAAGTGCTGAAGTCAAGGGCAGAATCCACAAAGATCATATTTACTCTGCCCAAGAGCCATAGACCAAAGATAATGATCTGCAGATATTGAAATATCAATGTGAGATACAAAAAAAAAAGAAAAACCTGAGAAATAGTGATATTGTAAATAACTTCATAACATCAAATGACTTGTTAAATAGATGTACTGAATAATGCAGGATATATTAAGCTATGATCAAATACATTAATTAATAGGAACAACAATACAGAACATAAACACTGGCCCTGCAGTGTTCAGCACACTTCACCCACCTTCCGACTTCCCACCTTCCCTTATAGTTGTCTCAGATAGGCTCCAGCTTCCCTTCGACCCTAGTGGGATTTAGCCTTTTTGCAGATGAATAAATTAATTGATGAACAGAAACACAGAAATGCAAATTTAGCCACTCACTTTCACTCACTTACTTGCCGAACCGCCTAATGCTATAAGGGTTTCAGGGAGGCTACAGTCTATCACAGCCTTCAGTGGATGAAGGCGGAGTACACCCTGAAGACCCTGCCGGAAAATCACAGGACCAAAACACATACAATCATTCACACTCACATTCCCACCTATGGGCAATTTGGAACAGCTGATTTGCCTAATGTGCATGTCGCTGGATTGTGGGAGAAAACCAGAGTACCCAGAATGCCCGGGAATCAAACCTAGTACCCTCTTGCTATGAGACATACATGTTAAGCTCTACACCACTGTGCCGGCCCAGATTGAACCATTGCAAGGAAAACGGCAAAACCAAATTGTACAAGCTGAAAAAAGATCTTATGTAATTCTGGTAAGAAGGCTCTTTTTCCACCAAAAGATAGGTAGCTTTACTCATCATTACTGGCAAAAACAGAGCTGGAAAAATGACATTTGAACCAAAGCCCCATGGAATCAGACTTCATGGCTCCAAAATCTGATCTATGGATACTGATAGAAACACCAGTAGTAATCTGCTGACAGGTCTATCTGTAAACAGTTCAGATGACTGGAACAGCATTCACAAAAATCATAAGAGTGCATACAATCTAATAACATTTTCTTATCATGAGAGGTTTGGCATACAATTTGAGATGTTTGGTTTCAGGATGAGAAGACTGCAATGGCCAAGATTCTCTGAACCACAAACATTTGCACCGAAAAGAACTGCAGCTGTCTCCCACATTCCAATAACATCAGATTAATGGAATTTATGAAATAAATTTATTATCAAAATCAAAGATCAAACCCTGCGCATAAAACTCTGAGTCATGGTGGGGGAGAAAGCCTTGTAAATCACCGCAGTTTTGGTAGAGGTAATACTGGATCCTATTGTGTTTTATTGTAAAGTCCAAGGTCACAATGGAACTGACAAAAGGTAAACAGTAAAATTTCTGTTGGCTTGAACATTTTGTTTAAATCTTTAGATTTATTTTTATAGATTAATGGATTAAGGAATTAGCTTTTTTTTCAGCAGATCAAGAGACCTTTCTAAGTCATGTACAGAAGCTCACACTAGGTGGGACCAATGTGCGGTTTAACACTTTATTATGAATATGTAACTAGTAAACTGGGCTTGGCATGCAAAAATTGAGTGACTGAAGTAACATTGAGTGGCACTGTGAAATAGTGATTAGCACATCCGCCTCACAACAAAAATGTCCTGGGTAAAGTAACATAACAAAAACCAACAGGACTCTAGTAAGATTTTAAAAAAAGAAATAAATAAAGTTTGCACATTTTCCCAAGTTATTGGAGTGATAGAGGGGTGCTGAATTACCCTTTTGCCCAGTTCCTGCCCCATTAGTGCTGAAACAAAGGGTCACAAATGGTTGTGGTAATACAGGAGGCCCAACTATCAAACAGCTGTTTGCCAGATGTTGAAATAGACAAGGATGGCTTGTTAGGCATACAGGATGCTGTAATCGTGGAGCTCAAATTCTTTATAAACCTTGGCTTGGCATTCTGTGTATGCATGCTGGGAATGTTTGCCAGCACCTTTTTTAAAGCATGTTGTCAGGTTAGATTGGGTGGCTATTGACCCAGCTTTAATGGACGTGGATTAATAGTGGCAGTGATAAAGAACTTCCTGTGGCTGGTGTTGCTCTAACTTTACCACCAGCAAAAAATAACCAAGGGCCAGAGTGCAAGAGAGAATCTTGAAGATTTTGAACATCCAACACAGACAGACCCTATAAGTGTTTTTAAAACCATTAAATAGCATCTCCGTTTCCCTCATTTGCATCTAATCCTTGTGTCTTAGGAATCGAAAAAACATGGAGGGACTCGTGGAAATGGTGTTAGGACTATGAAATCAAGGAAATGTGTTTTAGGAGAAATTAGATGTCGTTTCAGCAACATCCACTTCTGGCATCAACTGACCTGCTGTATAAACAAAGCTGGTGTCATATAAGTTTCAGACTTTTTATATTGCTGCCATGCAGCTCTTCTGGAACGGCTGTGCTCATGTATCCTTACTCATTGATCCTCACTCCATGCTCAAATAGGAGAATTGGGACAGCCTTCAAAGATGGCAGACAAAAGGATTTGCGGTTCAAGAGAGGATCAAGGAGCAAGGAAACGACAAATGAGATTTTTGGGGTGCACCCCATGTTGCTGTATTAACTTACTAGTGTTTCTCTTAAAGCCAGAAGTAAAACCTAATCAGTGGTGTCTTGCACTGCCATAGAGTCAAGCTTTACAGAGGAGCAATGCACTGAAATGGTCTTTTCTATGAACTGGTGAATGTTTTTGGTCACGTAAACCATTCAAGAGCAGCTAGCCAATGAATACAGCATCAACAAGGTTGATCTTAATATGTTACAGATGCAACAAGGCCTAGAAAGTACTTTCTCGTGCTCAAGAATCAGGATTTACATTATCCTGGGCTGCTTCAGTATCTTTAGGTTATCTTAATTGACTCTATGCAGCTTTCATTGACACAGCTTGCATGTACAGTACAGTATATAAATTGGCTGAAAAATGGTAATGGTGCAGTAGGATTCCTGTTAATATTTAAATGTCAGTGACAATTTCAGACACACCACCTCCACCTTTTTTGTAAAATTGTCTCATAGTACACACAATGTTACTGGAGACACTTTTTAATTGCCCTTGCCAGTGCATTACCGATGAACAGCTAAGCATAAAAGCAGAGATGTCATACAAAAAAGAAGTAGGCCTTAGTAATAAAGACCTCTTTTTAAGAACACAAGAGCTGGAAAGCAATAAGTTTGATTTATATTAATATCTGGAAAGTTTCTTAAAAACAGGAAACCGCCAAAACAACCATTAAACCTAACATTCTGACGCACATAGCTCTGTCCTAATCAATCACCATTTAAATCGTGCAGCAGCCATTCAGCATTCTTTCCACAAAACAAACTGAAGGTATTATCAAGTAAATGATAAAAGGATTTTGGTGTTCCCCTCAGTAAATTATTCAGACCAGGAGAGTTCTTTCGTCTTTGGGAACAATGATATGTGACTGAACTGAATGTCTTCAAGTTGTGGGCAGGCATTTTGTTTGTTCATTTAAAAAAAATCTGTGCCTTTATTGATGCACTTTAACACTGTTCACTTTCATTGACTGTAATTCCTGGAAAGAAGAGAAATTTTTACAATGGGGGTATTTGCTCAAAAGTACTCATACGATGATTATTGTGACATGATACTACTGTGAAAAAAAATATAAAAGTTCAATTCTAAACATAATAATTGAAAAGAACTGTAAAAACTTATTTCTTTTTTTTTCCTTTGGTTTTCAATCTGTCTTTTCTCATGTACAAGTTTTGTAACCTACGTTAAGAACGTCTGTTATCAGTTCGTTCAGTGTGTCAAATTGACCCTATGCAGCTTTCATTGACACAGCAAGCATGAACGAAGGTCACAAAATGTGCAAGAAATATTGCGCTTGCGTACAGTACAGTGTAAAAATGCTGACAAGTGTTAATGGTGCAGTAGGATTCCTGTTTATTCTTAAATGTCAATGACAATTCCAGACACAACACCAATGCTACACATACACACAAATAAACCCCATCCGTTTACGTTTTTGACTCCGACTAATTTACTGATCCCTTTTATTTAATCTGGAATTAAAGAAAGAGTATTAAAATGACTATATGCTTCTACCTACAATATAAGGATGAAATTTTATGGACACTTGACCATAACACTATATGTGTTTCTTGATTGGTGGATTTTAGGTTTCATTCCTCTTTCCTCTCTTCTGGGAAGGCTGTCCACTAGATTTTGGAGTGTGGCTGTGAGTATTTGTGACCATTCATCCACAAGCATTATTAAGGTCAGGCACTGATGTCAGGCGGGGACACCTGGGGCAGTTGAAATTCTATTTCATCATAAACGTGTTCAGTGAGGGTTGAGGTGAGTGCTCTGAGCAAGCGACTCACATTGTCCCACTGCAACCATGGCAAGGCATGTCCTCATGAAGCTCACTGTGCGAGCATGGGGACTGTCAAAATTACAGGTTGAGCCTTTAAGTTCTAGTAAAGGGACATTATAACCCAACAGCACGGAAAAAAAACATTCTGCATGATTATGCTTTCAACTTTGTGGTATAAAACATATTGTGTATATTAATTAAATTTGCAACTGTCATGTCCACTCCAGAATCCATACCTGGCTACATTTTCCATAACTCCCCTCTTCCTACAAACATGGAGTCTTTGGACTACAGTTCCCACTCACAGTCCCACTCACACAGCGCTAACTATTCCCAGGTGTTCCTCATTTACACTCATTTAAGCTACTTAAGGACTCAGTTTGCACAGGCTTGCTTGTGATGAAATGTTCATGGTTCCATCCTGTTTTCGTGCCAGTTGCTACTTAAAACAAGCCTGTTTACTGATTGCCTAAATCTTTCCGGCCTAGCTAATTTGAGGTCTATTGGATTTGTTGCTTAATTTTTATCAAAGTTTCAAGTCATCCTTGCATGTGTGGTCTTCTGGTCATACAGTAACTAAATATAAATAATTTTAATTGCATTTTAACTGATATACTACAGTAAATATTTTTATATTATGCAAAAATATGGCCTTGAAAATATATTACTGGGCTTATCTCTATGAAAAATATACAGTAAACAACAACTGAAAAGTTTATGTTGGTTAAATAATTATTTTTTTTAGCTTAAAAAATGTTTTAGTTTTAATTTCTTTCTTTTACCTCTCTCCTGTGTGACCAGTTAGATTCCCACTGTGCTAAGACCCCTGTGCAAGGTCTTGACCTCAAGTGTGCCTCTGTCCACCTAGCAGTATAAATGGGCATCAGTAAAAATACTGGAAAAGTAACCTGCGATAAATTAGTGTCCCATCCAGGAGGGGTTGCTTCACGCTGCAGAAACTGAGATCATCTCTAGCTGGGAAAGTGTAGAAAGCCCAACAGATTTACCTGCACTGGATGTTATCCAGCTCTACCTATCCAGTCTGTAGCACAGCAATTTCTGAACTGCCTGTGTAGGCAAAGACAAATTCAACCACTGTTCTCGCCCTTTTTGTTGAGTCAGGGCATCTAATATAGATTGAGAAATTGCACTAAAAAGGAAATGGACCCATGTGTTAGTATCCTGAACATGATCATAGCTATATGAGGAAAGGGCACCATGGCGAAGAATCTGGGGCAACTAGCACAATGCCGTGTTGAGCACATGAGACGAAGATTGTGACTGAAATTAATTGCGAAAATATTAGATTTTTACTGTTTTGGAAAAATAAGCCAGCCAATGCAAAGTATGGTACTTGTGTGCTATCCTTTGAGACAAGTGGCCCATCAAAATTTACACAAATAGCGTCTGTGCTTCAACATAAATCAGAAAGTGTTTGGGATGTACTGTAAATATGAAAATAAATATTATTAATAAGAAAAATACAGGGTTTGTGATGTCTTTTTCACAAAAACCCAACTAAAACCATTGATGTAGGCTGAGTTTGAGTTTGGACCATCTGGTATTGTGACATTGAGTGACCGCCATCATGTCCTGCAATTTTTACATCTAAACAATAGGATAAATAAAAATAGCATTAAATAATAACAGTGTTCTCCAGAAAAATTCACATTTTCTCTTTTATTACTAACATTCATTTCACATCAGTCACTATGACTTGACCCTCTCTCTGGCAGTTCATTAATTCACTTTGGATGCGGACCATTATTCAACAGTCATTAATCACTTTTGTTTGCTTAGTCAGCCTAAGTCAACACAAGGTCTGGCCTTCTACACTTCACTCACTTTACTGCCGTTTCTGGACAATGCTACTGACTTTCACAAGGCAAATCTTTGGATTTTGGTTACCAGACTTTGACCCCAAAGTATTGGCCCACACTGTGAGGGGTTTCCACTTTATAGATTTCCCTGCTGTTAGTCTGCACAAGTGGCTTTGATTTGAACACTCGCCATGAAGTAATCAAGCTGAATTGCATTTCAGTAACTGTTGGTGGCTGCAGAGTTGTGGTTTGACATTCAGCTTATTTGTCATGGACCAGGAATTTGTGTATCAACACAACCACCATAAGCATGATGCTTATATACAATACAGGTGTTAAATTTCCTTCCATTCTGTGTCTCTAGATACCTACTAACACCGATTTTTCTTTTATACAAACATACAAGCTATTAGATTGCACTCATGTCGTGAGACTGAATGAAGCCACGGAAAATGGAAGGTGAGCAGGAATGCTGCATCATTGCTTGTTAAACCCCATTGTGTTAAATGTCAACATCACCAAATGGCACACATCAGCAGAAGGAAAATTAAATCAGGCTACAATGACTCATACATTTTGAAAGGGTCACACTGTTTTGAGGTTCAATAATTCACAATAAATTGACCTTTGTATGATTTTATCATTCATTGAGACATTATATTAATAAAACATGCAAGTGTC
Organism: Neosilurus hyrtlii; assembly: GCA_028564935.1. Taxonomy (NCBI): domain Eukaryota; kingdom Metazoa; phylum Chordata; class Actinopteri; order Siluriformes; family Plotosidae; genus Neosilurus; species Neosilurus hyrtlii. The sequence goes on along the minus strand of JAOUQZ010000033.1, from coordinate 7,698,512 downwards.
AGTTGAAATCAGTGATCTAAAAATTATTGGTCTATAACAGATATTTTGCTCCAAATGTGCACAAATCTGAGAAAATCATAATCCAAAGGATTTTCCTCAACTAGAAAAAAATTAAGCTGCTCCTGAGTGGTGCATCGACAAGGTGCGTGACTATCAACCCATGGTTTTACAAAGGTTGATGCCACAGCCATCCGTGACTGAGTCCATGGGAGTTAATTGGCTGAGCTCTCATGGGAGTAAGGGATGGCATACTCTCAGTTTCCTTCCACTCATAGCGATCACCAGCCAATCGTGGGTGTCTGTGAGCTCATTCGTACGAGGGGGCGAATAGCGCTTTCCCTCCAAGTGTGTTAGACCAACCCCAAATACGTATGCGGAGCAGTTCAAAAAGAGGCAGGCAATAGCATTGCATGTTACGGAGTGGGCATGTGCATGTTTGCGCCCCTCCCTGGTTGGTGGTGGTCATGTAATAGGGAAGGCAATACTTGACAGGTGGGAATTGGATACAACTAAATTAGTGGAGAAAAATGAATCGAAATGGAAAATATAGAAATATTATTTATAAATAATAATAATAAATATAATTTATATAATTATAAAAATAAATGGTAGTATAAAAATATTGCATCAGGCTTCACAGTGGCATAGAGGTTAACGCCTCACAGCAAGAAAGTCCTGGGTTCGAGTCCCAGGCTCGGCAAAGGGTATAACTCTGTGAAGTCCCTGTGAAAAAAAAAATCCCTGTGCTCGCATTTGTTTCTTCTGGGTCCTCCGGTTTCCTTCAACACTCCAAAAACATCCACAATAGGCTAATTTGCTGTTCTTGCTATGGACTGGTGAGGTGTTCAGTGTGTACCCCGCCTTAGCCCAGAGTCAGCTGAGAGAGGCTCCAGCATCTCCATAACCCTACTACAATGAATGAAATAAATGATTACTTCACATTTTCTATATCTCACATTGACTGTGAAAATGCTCCTGTTACGCACTTGTTTTCCAGTGTTTTTGAGGCATGTCACCATCAACACATACATTGTTACATTTTCTATTGAAGTAACTCTTAAGATATTAAATAGTTCTTTTGCCGCATTTGGCAAGTCTTAGTCATTTGCCACTTTACCATTTCAGCAGTCAGCATGCCACCATTCAACATATCTTTAAGTGAAAACTGGCTCCACGTGTGTCTCCAATGCAAAAGCCTCTTGGACTGAAAAGGCTTACTGATCAGTGGCCAGATATATCTTTCATCAGGTAGTAAATATTTCAAAGAAAGGGAACATTTCTCCTGAATAAAATAAATGAAGTGTTAATAGTAAAAGGAAAGAATTCCATTAGTTCACTGGTAAAGCTATTTATCTTTAGCCTGGCTTTCAGGGAAGCTATAAAACTATAATTATACTGTTTTACAAACAAGAAAACTTCTAAATGGAACCAACATACATATTTTTTTAACAGTCTAGATAAATAAGTATTATTTGCCCAGATCAAGCAATATTTTGCCAGCGCCTTTGAGAAGAAAACTACTGAAAAGACAATAAATGATATCAATGGTTTGTTACTTGTGATTGCTAACCCCTAAAATAAAGTTGACTGTGAACTTTACAAAAGTACTTATAGATTTTCATACATGTTGTATAAGACCAATGAAACTACCATTGCAGATTTATTTAAGAAGCACCATAACTCCATCACTGTACATACTAATGGATATTTTTTGTCTGTACGTTTTTTTTTTGTTTTTTTTTAAGTCTCATTCCAATTTATTATTTAATAATATTTATATGGACTGTATATTAAACTTGAAGCAGAGAGCACAGCCCTGTGATAGGGATAATAGGGTGATACCGCCCCTCTCTGTGACATCAGCACAGTGTATAGTTCATGTGACACACTGGCGGGACAATATAACAGAAAGACAAGACAACAGGACAAAATGTCTAAGAGATATCGAGTCTGGCCCCCAGTAGAGCATCAATAAGTGGTCTGTCAATTACATGGGACATCCCACGAAAATGCAAACACCCCTATTTGTAGGGTTTACAAATTTAAATGAATAAAAAGCAATTTTACTTTTTAGGTACTATGACTAAGCAATATTTATTTGTTTATCTGGTATCAACATTCATTTGTGTTTAATCCTACTAGGGTTGCGGGAGTCTGGATCTCAACTGCCTCTAGTACACCCCAATGTGGGGTACACCCTGAATAGGTTGTTAGGCCCCTGCATGGCCAGCACACACACACACACACACACACACACACACACACACACACACACACACACACACACACACACACACAAACACACAAACACAAAACCATTCATGCTCTCACTTGGAAGAAATTTGAAACAGCCAAATAACCTAAAGTGCATGTCTTTTGACTGTGGGAAAAAAACAGAATGCCTGGAGGAAACTCACCTAAATACAGGTAGAACACAGAATTCATATACACATAGCATTCTTGCCTAACCCAGAACTCGAACCTAGGACCTTCATGCTGTGAGGCCGACATGCTAACCACACTACCACCGTGCTGTCCTAAAATATACAGTGCATCTTAAAAGTTTGAATATGTATTTTATACTGTAATATTTTGAGATACATTCTATGTATTTAGTTCAGATATGTATATATTTTAATATTGCAGTGTATATGAGAGAAAGAGAGAATTGTCTATTTCCTGTAAGAAAGAAAAGCTTCTATTTCTTGTATAGTGTATTGTATTTCAATGCTTAATGTTTGTTGAAGTCTTTGTCAAAATTAAATCAAAAACATCTGCTTGGTTTCCTGTCTGTTCATCAACATCACCACAAACTCCTACTCCACATGTGCCTTTACACTTTTCTCTTTCATACAATTAAAATAGTATGGAAATAAATATATATATATATTTTAAATTATGTATCTCCAGCATCTCTTGAGGTAACTAGAGGGAAACTCCAACACACAATATGCTGGGTTTTTCCCAGTCACAGGGGTAATACAACTGAAGTCAATTAGAGTGCTGTTGGATGTTAAGTATGGTCTCCAGAATTTATAGGCATTACACAGGAAGTACTATTAGAGAGCATTTGGGGCTTTTAGCATTCCAGATATGTGACAAAATTAAAATAAATGTTGATGGCAAAATATCAGGATAAGCATATTCAGCTTGATACAATCTACTATGCATTGCATTTAATCGTGATAATCATTAATTTCCAGTTTACTTTCCATTCAGACAACATTCTTGAAAAAGAAGAAGGTGAAGAAGAATCCAGTTTAAACTCTTTTGCGCTTTTATACTGCGTAAGACTAAAGTTACTCTAGGAGTCCTACACATTTCTTCCTACTGGCCAGACAGACACGTGTAAACAACATATTAAACATATAATGAAAAAATCACGGTTAAAACATAATAAATGAGCAAGAAGCCACATTATTTCAGCATGTATATGCATGTCTTTTAAATGGCCTATCTCTGATTGCTCTTTTATAGTAAAGCTTGTGTGGTCTTCAGGCTTTCATGTGCACCCTTCTCTGGTTTGTATTTATACAACAAACCTAAATGTCTAAACTCACACACCAGCTGAAGAAAGAAATCCTGTCGGGAACTGGAACAAAGGTTTTTGGTAAACTCAACTTTTTTTTAGCAGCATCTAATGGTTTTAATGGTCTAAATTAGACTGCAGTTTAAAAATGTATTCATTATATTTCGCCAAACTGTGCAAAGTAAGTGTCGTGTAATTCGGGTGACTCACACAAAAGTGTGATTAAATTCATCTATCCATTCATCCATCCACCCTTTATCTGCACTGCTTATCTTTCAAGGTTGTCGGGAAGTTGGAGCCAATCCCAGCTGACTTCAGGCGAGAACAGGTCGCCAATCTATGGCAGGGCTAACATAGGCACAACCAAGCATCCACAGTCACACCTATGGGCAATTTAGAGTACCCAGTCAACCTAATGTGCATGCTCTTGCATTTTGGTAGGAAACCAGAGTATCCAGAGCAAATCGATGCATACATATGGAGAACAATAAAAGTGTGAAACACTGTGTTTCCATGAATTAATTACTGTCATGTTGAATATTATGAAGAGGAGACACAAACTCCAGCCAGATATACCCAAAAGCTAGACAACAGTTAATCTGTTACAGTGCTTACCAAAAATGTTTTTTCTGTCTTTCTCTATGTTTTTGTAGGGTGCCAGGGAGACTGGAGCCCATATCATCATTAGTTTTGCCCTTGCGGCACATGATTAGCCTTGCGTCTTGCTGGGTGATGCAAATATATTCTCCAACAGATGCTTGAAGTCCTCTAATAATAATTATGAGCATTAGGCACAGGCATTTCTGTGTGGAGTTTGCATGTTCTCCCTGTACTTGTGTGGGTTTCCTCTGGGTACTTCCCGGTTTCCTCCCACGGTCCAAAAACATACACAGTAGGCTAATTGGCTGTGCCAAATCGCCCCTAGGTGTGAACGCAATAGCCTGGCAAGCTGTGCAGGGTGTTCTCCACCCTCACCCAGAGTCAGCTGAAATGGGCGCCAGCCTCCCCGCAACCCTGATTAGGATTAAGCGTCTTAGAAAATGAATGAATGAATGCATTTGGCAGACACCTTTATCCAGAGTGACTTACATTCATTATGTTTTGTACTACTGAGCAACTGGAAGTTAAAAGCCTTGCTCAAGGACCCAACAGTGGCAGCTTGGTGGTACTGGGGCTTGAACCGCCAACCTTCGGATCAGTAATCCAGAGCCTCAACCACTGAATCAATTGTTCTTATAAGCAAATGTTAAAAGATTCATAAAAGCAGGAATATTATTGAGCATTCACTGATCTTCAGCTTCAGGTACAGTTTCCATGTCGTGTGATCTGTTTAGAACGGTTTGGTATGATGCAATAAAAATGAGATATTAATACCTTAAAAGGTAATCTACAACAAACATTTGATTGGAAAAGCTGGTAACACTGAAGAAGATGCCCACGCAGATACAGAAATATTCCGTGGATGGATGGCAGGAATGTGGTTTTAAAATAAGGACAGCAGCATGCTGAGTTTCCCATGACAGCATTTCTGGATCACATGCATTTGTCCTTAACTAGGGGTCAGACCAAGCATAGAATGTTTATTTACTGGTTTTGGTTAGATGTGTTTTGGCTACTCCATTTCCCACTGTCCACTTTCATACCATCACATTGAATGCAAATCATGCTGAACTTTATGTTTCTCATACTCGTAACCTCCAGCACTGGTACTGTTTTATCTTGAGAAATTGAGGTGGAGATTGATTTTTAACTAAATGACTCATCCGTTAGCCATTACACATTAAAATAATAATAATAATTTGTAAAAAATAATAAAACATCTTAAGCCTGGGAGGAGACTTCTTGTCATGAATATTTTTATAAAGTCAAATGTTATTAGAAATAGCTTTTCCTGTTCGTGATATTAGACATTTGGGATGTTAGAGAAATTTTAAAAAGGCAGGATTAGCTGTAAACTGAAACAGCACTTCATCTTCGAAAATATTATACCTTCTCCAAAGAAATTGATTATCCTGAATAACTATACACCTGTTGTTCTGAGCACTGAAACCTAATAATAAAAAGAAATGTGTGTTAACTGAAGTCAAAGACCCTCATCTTAGAAACTACGCAGTTTACGCCTTTACAGCAAATATGTGTGTTAATGATGAAGGCAACGTAGATCTGCAACTGATATGGGAACATGTGGACTGCCAAGAGACATATGCAGTCTAAGTTTTAAGTAAGTGCACACTGGGGTTAGTTTAGTCATCACTTTGTTGTTACAGTCATAAGTACATAAATTAAGATTCATTTTATGGTCCTGAGTTCAAGTCCTGCGCTCATCAAGGGCATTTCTGTGTGGAGTTTGCATGTTCTTCCCGTGCTTCCATGGGTTTCTTTTGTGTACTTCGGTTTCTACCTACAGTATAAAGACATGCACATTAGGCTAATTAGCTGTTCCAAATTCCCCCTAGGTGTGAATCTGAGTGCGAACGGTTTTGTGTGTGTGTGTGTGTGTGTGTGTGTGTGTGTGTGTGTGTGTGTGTGTGTGTGTGTGTGTTGGCCCTGAAATTGACTGGCAAGCTGGTATGGGTGTACCTTATCTTTGCCCAGAGTCAGCTCAGCCCAGTAGGATTAAGCAGTTTGGCAAATGAACTATATAAATAATGAATTAATTTGATGGCTAAGCGACAATAAATGCAAAATCACCAAAGTTTAAATACAAAAAACAGGATAAAAGAAAAAATTTAATAAATAAAATGAACTGATAATGATGAAAGATAAAACATGATGTTGGTTCTTGAATGGGAATCTTTAAATAGGTTATGCGTAATATAAACAGGTTATGCAAGTTCATCATAAATATATAAACAGTTCTAATGGATGCTACAATCACAAAGGTTTCCTACAGGGTTAAAAAAATTATTTTCCTGTTTATACAACCGATGATAAATGATCCTGAATCTTCAACCAATTGACACATCTGCTTGACTGCCATTTGTAATTTGAGATATTCAGGGTAGATTTTGGCTTTGACAAACTCCAGACCACTCTGGGTACTACAGCTAGGCTGCAGATCAGATGGTTTAACCAGCATGATGTTTTAATCTGTGGCCCTGTTTGCTATAGGGTTGGGTTTCGATTTCAGTTTCCACATCTGTACTTGGACACTAAGGACTGGTGCCTTTAGCAGTTAGTAAATATAATTGAGGGATAGTGATGTAGTCAAAAGTGACATTCTTTTCTGTTTTTAAAAAAAATATTATAAATTCCTTGCAATAAATTAAAAAAATCTATTATTGTTGTTGGTGCTGTAATAGTAGTAATAATACTAATAAGCCACATAAAGGTTTTATTTTTCTATTTTTTATTTTTCAGATTAAATGAACATATGCAATTGAAAAATCATTTGCTCTATCATTTGGGTTTTGGCTGTTCAAATGAATTAAATTGAATTAAAGTAGTGTCATAGTCATATTTGTTCACCCACAAAGAATCCTCTGGTGTTTCACCTGGTCTCTATCAGACCATTAGTAAAATATAACACTGGCAAACAGCTAATCTAAGGGATCATACTGTGATATGGCGTTAATGTGGAAAGTCTGGTTCCCACACAAAAGCTGACCTCATTGCAGTGTGTCGAGGATCATTTAGAGGCAACTGTCTGTGTCTCATTTGGAAAAATCATGCTCAGACACACCAGGAAGCTAGACTTCTCCTTGATGTCAAGTCGTGCGCTGTGTCATCGCATCACTATGACAACCCACATTATTTCTACGACAGAGCCAGTTGGCACGATTTCTGACTTCAGTATTTCAGTGGGGAAAACAGGGCCACTTTTATACCACACCATATTAAGGCATTGTCCAGTCCTCATTACTCCCATTCTACATTTGTTCCTTTAGGAAAACGGAGGAAATGCCTCACTGTAAGCCACAAAGTCCGTTTTTGAGAGAAGGGTTTGTGAAATTTCAGAAAGAAATCCCTTCCCATATTACCAGAAACGCATCCTCTCATCTGCGTGAGACATGCGTATACACAGAGAAAAATCAGTGATGTCAAACAAACTTATATCAAGTAATATTGATGCCTTGGAGAGAATTGCCTAATCCATATTTCAAATGGACAGAAAATTTCTCCACAACTTCATTTACAGCTTTTGTTTTTTGAGTGCATCAGCCCACACTTGTAAAAAATGCAGATGTTCTTGTGTTCGGCTGCTGTGCTCTCTCTCTCTCTCTCACTCACTCACTTACTCACTCACTCACTCACACACACAAAGAGAATCCTTGTTCTCGGCATATGTGTGAGTTAAGTCATACTCTTGACTCCCACTCTTCTCGGATGAAAGTGTTTTTGGAACCATGATGGACACAGTGAAAGACAAGTCTAACTTCCTACGGCATTATGCCGTTCTGTCAGGAGATTGCATGCTCACCCTTGCTTACGTGGGTGCTCCAATTTCTTCCCACAGTCCAAAAACATGCACATCAGACTAAGTGGATATTGTTGTTTGCCCCTAAGTGTGAATGTTTGTGTGGTTGAAGGTGTACCCCACCTATGTGTGGAGTTGGCTGGGATAGACTCATAAACGGACAAAGTGGTTTGGAAAATTGAATGAACTGAACCACCTAGATTATTGGATTCCTGGAGAATATGTTGCTGGATTTCAGAACATTTTTGTAATACAAACAGGTCATTAGAACATCCTCATTGAATGATGGTAGAACATGCTAATCGAACAAGCTTTTTTTGTACCATACTGCTATTGTCTATCCACTTCACGGTTCTGCAGGAATAAAAGCTTCTTGACTTGAAACAGACAAAACACAGTCAAGTTCACACCTGCTGAGCAGAAAAAATATGCTTAGTTTAAACAGGTGGTGAGAGCCCCAGGAAGGCCTGGAGGATGAGGAGGTAGTGAGTTGTGTGTTGATCTGGTTGTGTCTGGATGTCACTAATGAGAAGCACACAATGAGTGAAAGTCATAGAATTAAGCAGAGACTATCATTTATCTTCAGAGCCTCAAGATGGTAAACAAATGTATTTAAACACTTCAGTATGGTTGGCAAGTGTTATTGGTATAAAACAGAGCTTAAGGATTTAGCACATGGACTTAGTGTCACAAAAATGCCATGTGAGTCTTAAAGTATGACATCGGGCCAAATCACAAAAGGCTTGAGAAAGCTCAACAACAACTTCTACTCTTTTGACCAGACGACTACAAAGCCGAAAATCTTGTCACTGTTTAAAACTTAAAAACAAGACTTAATGCTTGACTGCTTAGCCGGTATATTCTACTGTATCTGCAAGTATCAAACCAAATTAACCAGTGTAAGTATCATAATTGGTAGAAAAATAAATTTTTCATTGTAAAATTTAACTCCTGTATATAAAATGATGTTACTATGAAGTGGCATAGGAGTTAGCAAAGTCAACCTCACAGCAAGAAGGTCCTGGGCTTAAGTTCAGGGCTCGGCAAGGGCATATTTGTGTGGAGTTTGCAAGTTCTCCCTGTGCTTGTGTGGATTTCTTCTGTGTACACCAGTTTCCTCCACAGTCCACATACATGCACATTAAGCTGTTCCAAATTGTTACTAGGTGTGCATGTGAATGGTTGCGTGTGTGCGTGTGTGTGTGTGTGTGTGTTGATCCTACGAGTGTCCTGGACTGGCGAGCTGTTCAGGTTGTATCCCACCCTTGCTGGCTGAGAGAGGTTCCAGCCTTCCTGCAACCCTAGTAAGATAAAGCACATTCGCAAATAAGTGATGAATAAAAAATGTTAATATTTAGCAGTCAAAGAGAGAGAAAATGTTCAGAAAAGGGGACCTTTTTTTTGGCATAAATTTCTAGTATGGGGGCAGTGGGGGCTCGGTGGTTAAGGTGTTGGCTTACTCCATAGGTCAGGGGTTCAAGCCCCACTATCACAGAGTTGTCACTGCTGAGTCGGCTGAGATGGGCGTCAGCCTCCCAGCGACACAAAGTAGGATTAAGCGGTTCTGAAAATGTACCTAAGGAATGTGCTTAAGGGTTAAGCTGGGCTGTAAATAATTTAGAGAAACATTTAGAGAAGCAGGCATGGTAAGTAGGTCTAAAGCCTGTGCATGACTTTGTAAGCCAAAAGGCACAAATGACAGCATGAAGTATTCTTCAAAAAGAAATAATTCAGTCAGCATGACCCTGTAACAAATTTCCCGACACAGAACAGATTCTTTCGAGAAAAATTAGGATTCCCATGACATTAGGGAGGTAGTTGTGTTTGGATAATTTACTGCAACCACAGGTTCAGAGGTGGACATTTTTATAAAGTAGTAATCTGGGCTGGAATAAACAGACTAGCAGAGCTAAAGCTTCTCTCCCTTTATGATCGAAAAAAAATCTGTAAAATACAGGATCAAGTACAACCTAACAAGTACCTTAAAGGGATTTTTTTTGGTGGTGGTGTTTGTGCAATAAACATGAAGAGTGCAAGTAAAACTGATATGAAGAAGGAACCTTAATTTCCTTTTATACAGACCATTGCATAAGATCTGTGTTACAAATGTACTTGACACACCTGACACACCTCTAGATCGTATGCGTATTGGGGCAGATGGAGTATATTAAAGTACTGTTTATTCATTCATTCACTTGCCGAACCACTTCTGAACACCCTGAACAGCTCACCAGTCCACCACAGAGTCAATACCCAATCATTCACTCTCATATATAGGGACAATTTGGAACAGCCAGTGAGCCTAATGTGCATATCTTTGGACTATGGGAGAAAACCAGAGTACCCAGAGGAAACCCACACAGGCACAGGGGGAACTCCACCGAGAAATGCCTTCTCTGAGACCAAAATTTAAAGCCAGATCCTTCCCTCTGTGAGGCAGGCGTTCTAACCTCTACATCACTGTGCTGCCCAAGATCTGTTTACTGATGTGGAATATAATCGCTGTTGTTATTTCAAAGAACAAGAGGGACAGTTCCTTCGGAGAAAAACCTTCCAGTAAATATGCTAGGAAAATAGCATGCCGACAAAAGTATAAATTATTTTTATGTGGTTTACTCCAAAGAAATATCAGACTCTCGGCATAGTGTTTCTGTTTCCTATTATAAATTTCTTGACTAAACAATGCAATCAGAAAATGCGTAAGAGTTTATTGCGTGTGACGAGACCCTGTGCTATAAGACTTAACTTCAATGGGCTTGAAGTGGTAATCGCGAGTTACTGACCCTTTTTTAGCCTTCAATATTGTGTTCAGCCAATCCAGACAATAATGTACTACCAATAAAAAGGCTTTGCTGTTGCCACAGATTGTTGGTCTCAGATAGTTCATTATTACCTCATCAGTTGAGCTCAGAGACAAACACAGGCCTTTCATAAGTGTGAATTTTGGAAATGCCATTGTCCATGTTTGTTACAGTGAAATGTTCTGAGCCAGACATTCAAAGTCAATTATGATAATTAGTTATGTTTACTTACACAAAATCTTTCAGATGTTCAAACGAACGTTTTTGTACTTAACACATAATTTAGTGAGAGATGTGTTATGTCTGAAACCAATACAAAGCAGCATTATGGGTAAATGCTTGGTACTTCAGTAATTTATAGTGTCAGTGACCTGAACCTGTTTTGAGTTGCTGAAACTTTTGTTTGCAGTGTTTATAAGTTGCTAATCTTAATAGCTTTGCTTTTCTGGCTAGCTTCTTTTTGAAACACCCCCCAAGTTTCAAAATGAATTAAAGGCTGCCTCTGGGATTTCAGGACATCTAATCAAGCATTTGGAGCTAAAAGGCCGCGACTGACATTTAAGTAAGTAAGGGGTTGCAGTTCTGGGGCGCAAGACTTGCGTGGAATTCTTGGTGAAAAATGGCGTACGCTTAAATCCAGAAAACGTCGTACGCACAAAAAATTCAGATGTATGAATCTGTGCGAACGCATGAATCCAAGCACATTTCCTTTGAACATCCGAATCAACGTGGA
>JAOUQZ010000033.1:7669777-7682151 GCA_028564935.1 Neosilurus hyrtlii | reverse complement strand
TCTAGACAACTAGCTTTAACCTGGAGTGTTTGTTTTTGCTGATGGTTTGATAGGTACTTTGAATGTGCAGTCATCTGTTTCATTTACAGTTCTCTTGGAGGAATAATGTTGCTTGGGATTGAAAACATTTGTGGACTTGAGGTGAATGGATCTATTATTCAATAAATAGTGCCATATTGATGTATCCCACATTAGTCTGAAAGTGTATTCTTTAATTTCTGTGTCAGAAAATGCCGTGATTTAATACTGTTACTCACTTATCAAGAAAATATAAAAAAAATAAGCTTAAATTCCATAGCAACAATATATCTGATGTCTGAATACCATTTTTTACATTTTTTTATACTCAGTTATAGCTGCAGCCCATTCCATGGATATTGTCCTAACTGTTACACTGGCCTTTCTAATATCACAGTATTCCTGATTGTAATATTTGAAAACTTAAAAAACACATTTGCCTTATGTTCAATAAAACAGATTCTTGAGCATCCAATGACTGCACCATATGCTTTGAATTTTTATGCTGCTGTTGTTAATGTACTTGTTGCTCTTAATGACTGAAGGGGAGCCCTTGTTTTGATTTGGGCACTGACAGTATAGTGATTTGATATGCACAAGATGGTTCTTTTTGGACTTAAGACCATTTGGATACACATGATCATACAAGAGGAATTATTATTACTCCCATACATGAGTTTTAGAAGTCTTTTTTGGTACATCAATGGGAAGAACAGCAACAAATCAGCCTGTGAGCTTTAACTGATTCCAGTGCAGGTCAAATCATATCAAGTTCTAGACTGTCACAAAAATAAACACCACTTAAGACCTAATTAATTGATATACTGTATGTGTTTTCCATTTATCTGTGCTCTATATAACTTGGTACGAGGTCAAATGAGCTGCAAAAGAAGCATTGCTGACTTTCGTAAAGAGTAGGCCATTGGATTGCTGTCAGCCTGTTTCTGCCCTGCGATGGCCAGCCGAGCTGTCCTTGTTCCTCATCTTTCCCAGAGCCGGCTGAGATGGGCGCCAGCCTCCCCACAACCCTAATTAGGATTAAGTGGTTCAGAAATTGAATGAGTAAATAAATATAACTAAATAATTTTTTACATTTTTTTAAATTAAATTCATTTAATTAAATTTTAATAGATTACATGTTGATGCTGCAGCATTCTATATTATATAGGAATTCATTATAAGTTGTCTATTCTTTGGGTAAGGGAAACATGTGGAGTATTAGGTAAGTTCTGGATGACAATTTGAATTCCAATGAGTTTAACACTGACAATATAATAAAAACTAAATAACTGACTTGAAATTTGCAACAGTAATTCACTTCAGCTGTAATTCAAAATGCCAAGACTTTTTGTCCAGTTTTTTTTTTCTCTATACAAGCAAAACATCAGGAGGATTTGCACTGCCACAATGATTTTCTTTTTTTTCAATTGTGTTATTTCAATAAATAATATTGAATAAGCATTTAATCAAATGATAAACACCCAAACATTTTATTTGATGCCATAAAACAGAAAGTTATTCATCAGAAAAAGAAGAAGAAAACACTGGAGCAAACATGTCTCTTTATAGAAAGATCCACAAAATTAATTTCTTTGTAAACAGCAACACATTTCAAATCTGTTTATTATCAGGCTTAAATTATGTGACCTACCATCCATACATGTTCCTGTGAACACTTATGTAGAAATAATATGGTACTTTTTTATACTGCCATGGTAGAATAAAAAATAAATCAATACTATCAAAATTATCAACAATGTTTTGATATGAAATGAAAACAATTTTGGCCTAATGATCAATCCCTGAGGGATACCTTAAACAATGATTCATCATTAAACATGTATTAAACCATTTCATAACAATCCAAGATTTTAAGTCCAACAATATATAGGAAATTTCTTAGAAATCTATAAGAAAACATGAGAATTTAACTTCACGTTATTTCTATCATCTTTATAGTAGTGTGAAGTCTTGTATTATGCAAGTGCAGCTGAACTACTTTTACTCATTTAGAAGCCAATTGCAGTTGACTTCATGCGAGAGGTGGGGTACACCCTGAACAAGTTTTCAGTCCACTGCAGGGCTAACACAGACACAAGCATCCATTCAAACTCACATGTACACCCTTGGGCGGTTTAGAGTAACCCATGACCTAATTTCCATGTCTTTGGACTGTGGGTGGAAACTGTAGTACCCAGAGGAATCCCATGAAAGCATCGGGAGAGAATGCAACTCCCCACGAAATGCCTCGGCCAGCCATGGGGCTCGAACCGAGGATCTTCATGCTGTGAGGCAACAGTCCAAACTCATTTATTCCCACTGCTTAATAGCGGTTAAGTGTGGGATGATTAGCTACTGACACTGACACAGATTAACACAATGGCGAGGAAATGTAGCAGCTCCATGAGGAAAATTTCCTGTTGTGCAAACTACCATAGCTTTTAAACACTCCTCTGCCTCCTATGCTCTTTCCATGAGGTAATGCTTGGCTCTGCAATGTGCTATGAGTTAATAGCTCTGCTAACAGCCTAGAAAGAAGAAAATCTTATATTGCACTTTAGTGGTTGTTAGAAGCAGGGTTATATACATACAGAAATCTTTCCTCATGTGACTTCTTCTGGTTTGTCTCAAGGATTGCATCATCCACTTCTATAGTTTCAAAACTGAAACATGTAAATGTACTTAGGTATGACATCATTAGAACAATATCTGTATATTGTTCCCTGTGTTTACTGTTGTTAAAACAAGAATACTGAGATATACAGTATTCATAAACACTTGCTGTTAAAGTCTCTATGCAGCATCAAAACTGATTGGTAAGATGATGTGTATTTTTATATTTTTATTTTATATTTATTTATTTTTAGTAACAGTTTGGGCAATAGATCTAGCTACAAAGTTTATATAAATGTAAAACACTTGTTTTAATATATTACCATTTAAATTGGCAGTGTTAACTACTGTATACAAAAGCTTGTGTGTGGAATGCTATATATAAATAGATTCTTTTTATTTTAAATAAATGATAATATTTCAGTGAGGAGACCTTTGTTTAACAGTTTAGAAAATGTCAGTGCTTTGTAATAGTCAAATGTTATTTATGCTAATGAACCTAACCAGAAAAAAGACAGAGGCTGGTGGGGGAACGGCGGTTTCTTCTAGAATAAAAGTGCCAGTCTTAAATGTATTTATAAGCAAAAAAAATATTTTTTTATGTTTTTTTTTTTTTGTGCGTGTGTGTGTTGCTCAAAAAGACTTTTGTAATCAGAAAATGACTAACTGCTGTGGTATAAGAGGAATAAAACACGGCTGTGCTGTTGTTGGAAAATGTTCAGCTCAGTGTTGGTGATGGTGACCTTAGTATGTGTTCATTGCTGCGTGGCACGGTGGTGCTGTGGTTAGCCCTGTCACTTTATGGCAGGAAGGTTCTGGACTTGAATCTCAGAGGTGAATTTTTTTTTTCTGTGTGAAATTTGCATGTTCTCCCATACCTGAGTGGGTTTCTACCGGCTAAACTGGATTCCTCCCTCAGTCAAAAGACATGCACACAGCTACTGCTCATAGGTGTGATAGGGAGTATAAATAATGGTTGTTCATCTGTCTTAGCCCTGCGGTAGGTTGCAGACCTGCCCAGGATGTATCCAACCTCTTGGCAAAAGTCTGTTGGGACTGGATCCTGCTTCCCCCACAACCCTGAAGGATAAATGTTATACATGAATGGATGTGTTCATTGCAACGTGTTTATAATTTTCTTATAACGGAACACCCCATCATGTTTTATTCCTCGTATGCTCTCCTTACCATCATATTTTAAACATAATCTTGGAGGAATTGACTTATGTCTAAAAATGGCTTGATTCAGAGCCATCTGTGGCTGAGGGCCCAGGGAAGATAATTGGCCTAGCCCTCCGGAAGGGAATGATGGCATACCTCTGTTTCCCTGTCACTTATAGCAATCACTGGCCAATCATGGACGTGAAAGGCGAGTAACGCTTTACTCCAAAGTGCATTCCATTTCGCCTATTATGGGTGCACAGCAGTTTGGGGGAAAAATTCAGGCGGCTGGCATCACAAATCTCAAGAAAGCACGTGCTTGCTCTCGCCACTCCCTGGTATACTTGATGGATGAGAATTTGATATGAATAAATTAGAGGGAGAAAGATTTGTGTTTGTGTGTGTGTTGGGGTGTTGATTATTTTCTCATAGTGTTGTAGTTGTCCTTTCTTTTTGTACAGGTTGTACTTTTTTCTCTGCCAAAGTGCTGTTACATTCTACTTTAGGCCAATACATATTCAGTCCAGACTGCACACTGGCTAGGTAAAACCCATTTGAAAATGATTTTAAATTGCCACTTTCTCCTGATGTTCCTGCTTATATGGTTTGGATTTTGCCAGCATTCTCAGCTCTAAGCTACATTCCTCCAAAGGGCTGATCCAGATTACAGAATGACTTCAAAGGCAACGTATCAGTATCAGTGGTGCTCAGTGCCCTCCTTTCCTCACACCTTTACTTACTCAGGGCTTTCGATTGAAACCCAGGCATGCATGGGTAAAATATACTAGAACTGCCCCTTTCGCTCTAAATTACTGTGAGAGTGAAAGAGTTACTTCTAGGAATGTGCTTCTATTTTCCAGAAACTTTTATGTCTTTGAAGTAAATCTAAGCCCTGGAATTAATCAGACAAAACTAGATCATGTCTCCACTAAAACTCTCATGACATATCAGTTTTAATCCTCTGAGTTCACACATTATCAAGCCAATGATTTATTTACTATCTATCTGTTTATTTATTTAGAAATATTTTTCTATTACATTTATTACATTTAGGTAGAGATTTAAAGCCGCGTCAGATCTCACTCACTCACTCACTCATTTGCCAAACCACATAAACATACTAGGGTCACAGGAGGCTGCCGCCCATCTCAGCCGACACTGGGCAAAGGCAGGGTACACCCTAAACAGCTCACCAGACCATTGCAGGGCAACACACACAACCATTCATACTCACACCTAGGGGCAATCTGGAAGAGTCAGGTACCCTAATATGAATGCCTTTGGACTGTGGGAGGAAACCTGTTGGAAACCCATGCAAGCACGAGGAGAAAATGCAAACTCCACACTGAAACACCCTCGCCAAGGCTGGGACTTAAACCCAGGACGGTCTTGCTGTGAGGCAGACATGGTAACAGCATCAGATCTGTGTGTGTGTTTTTTTATATATAAATATTTGAATAGTACATTGTTCTCTATTATAACTCTGCATAAACTTCATCAGAATCCCATCCCTCAAAAGTTAACCCACAGCTGTGTTAAGAGTTAATGTGTATTTAAATCTACATATTTTTCCGATCTTTCACAAGTTTTCTCATCAATCAGAACATGTTGATTAATGTTCTGTAATAGCAAGGCTCTGATAGTAATGCCGGCTGTAATGTGAATCACAAATGTATGTTAATGACCTCATCGACTGCATTATTGTTTCTATGGTAACAACATACACAGGGACGTGTATGGCTGTAGCTTCACATAAACAAATTAAAGATATTGATTTGTTGACTTGATGATGTTTTCTGTGATAAGAGGTTTATTTAGCAGTTTTGAAAGGAGTCTCCAGTGGCTGTGCTTTGTCACAGTCAGAAATGCAGCTGTGACTTTATGTCTTCAGACATGAAAACACGAAAGAGTCTTTAGAGCAAAAGAGTTTGTGGTTTTTCACTAACATGGCAAGCTGCAATAACTTCTAGAAAAAAATGACTGATGAAGAAATAACTTCAAACTTTCTACAATATACAGTAAGGAATTACAAAAACTAGCTTTCTTTACAGATGCGAATTAAATGTAACTGTAAACAATTAAAAAGTGTTTCGGTGTTAATAGAATTTATTTTTTTAGCCAACCCTGGGAAAAGGCAGGGAACACCCTGAACAATTTGCCAGACCATTGCAGGGCCAACACACAGACTCACACACAGCCATTCACACTGCTCACTAATGTGCATGTTTTGGACTGCTGGAGGAAACAGGAGTATGTGGAGGAAACCCACACAAGAACAGGGAGAACATCCAAACTCCCCATCACCCGAGCCCAGGACTTCAACCCAGGACCTTTTTGCTGTGATGTGGTGCCAGAAACATCACTTTTAATTTTTTCATACCTTGTACATGACCAGTATTTGCATGAAAGAACAAAACAGATTTATTTCATGTTGCAATAAAAGGGGGGAAGTGGTGGCCTTGGTGGTAAGGTGCTGGATTACAGATCCCAAGGTCGGGGGTTCAAGCCCCACTATCAACAGGTTCTCACTGCTGTCCCTCCAGTGCAGTTAACTGGGTTAACTCCTCTCAAGGTTTCTTCCTAGTGTCAACTGAGTGAGTTTTTTAACTTGCCACCATCACCACAGGCTTGCTCATTAGAGTTGTAGAGGGTTTACAGAGTAATGTTCAAAATTCTTCACCAAATTTGTTTTTACTTAAATGTCAACTGCAAAAAGCACTATACAAATAAAACTGAATTAAATTGAATTGCTTTTGGTTGTTTTTTGGTGTACTGTTAAACCTTGATATTGATCCTCATAGAAACAAGCAATACACTGTTATAAATTTTCAGTAGTTTTATTGAAAAATGCCTCCTCTGTTTCAGAAATAAATAAGAAAATAAGGCTATGGAATTCACAATTTGCAGATACAAACATGAAGCAGCAATACTATATCCATAGTCTTGCACACAAATGCCGACTGCGTTTGATACTGGTAACACAACAATGAAAACAACTATATTCTGATTAAAAAAATTTTTAAGGAAAAAAAGAACAAATAAGCTTCCTAAATATACATGATAGACATGCAATTCCACATTTGGTAAAACATTGGCTGTGAGTTGATAATAAAAGACTGATAAATATTTGGTTTAGAATAATGCAATGGAGGCCACGTGTTACTGATGATGGTGGTGATGATGATGGTGTTGGTGATGATGATGATAATTATAATGATGATGATGATGATATGAACAATTCATGAGTGATTAAGGCTGATAATGTGATTGTCTGACATGCAGGTGTGTATTCAGCTTTTGCTATGCTTCATGATCATGTTTGCAGGATAGTGTAACTAGTTCTCACCAGCTTTACTACTACTACATGCTGTGATTTGGCACAATGGAGCGGACAATTTACAAGCGTACAAGAGGAGTAGCTAGAGGCCTGGGGGTCGGTTGGGGGTGGGGTGGTAGGGGACATGTTCCAAGCCAGATGTATCATTTCAAGTTCATAGACTTTTACGATGGCATGTATGAAACCAACTTGCAATAAAAAAATTAAAAAATTAAAAAATTAAAAAATAAAAAACACCTACATTTTTGTAAAGAATATTTTTTATGATGTCCATTTGAATTGTCTTCGGGACAGCGATCTCTTGCGACGCCCGGCGGGTGAAAGCTCAAAATCTTCTTCAGGTATTTGGAATTCATGTGGCTCGGGCTCACGCGGAACCGCTTCTGCTTGGAAATATCATTTGCCCAGTTGAGCAATAAAGTAACAGTACACTTAAAGTCAACAAGAGATTTGTGTTCTAATACCGCAGCCATGACACAAAGATCAGAGCAGACTTATCGATTGGAAAATAAAAGACACTTGGGACTAATACGGAAGCCCTTAAACTCAGCTTGTTGATGCTTTTTCCCCATTTCTGATGAGTAGAATGAGGAGCATTGAGTTCATGGGAATATTTATGCATCAAACATATTCGAAGATTCAAGTGTGTCATTGTGACACAGCTGCTGGTTGAGGAAGATCAGCTAAAGAATTCATCACAGAAGAGGAGACTTTCTAAAAATACCATCTCTGTGACCAAATACACAAATATCTTTTTTTTTTTTAAACTACAAGGTCATGAATTAAAAAGGCATGCGGTTCAAACTGGCCCTGAGCAAAGTTAAGGGGTGTATCACTTATGGCACATCAGCTTAAAAAAGAACAAAAATACAACAAAGCAATCATGATAGCATTCAGCAAACAGCAGAATACAAGGCCAAGCTGGCTACTGGTGTTAAAAATAATTTTAGTGAATTTTGGGTCATTTACAAGGCACAATTAGTTTATTTACAGATTTAAAAAAAAAAAAAAGAGTTAGACTAATTCAGCTGTCTTGGCAATAAATCCTTTGGTTAGTAGGTGTTGTTGGTGGTGTTGTTTGAGTTTTTGGGTCATGCTCCTCCACCTGCCTGTTTGCCGTTTGGCTTCAAGATTGTAAACAGGCCACTGCATTGCTGCCATCACCCGTTGCGTTGGTGGTTAAAGTTGCGGCAAACTGTTGTTAGTACCAGTCCATTATTTAATTTTGTGGCATTGGGTTTATTTGTGGCTTTATATTGTTTCTATAGTGTTCATTAATCATTTTCTTGGTGATATCCTCATAGGACAAAGCTCAAACAGGACTCACTCATGATTTCAGAGTGAAAGTAGCACAGGCGCTTTAGAATGCTTACGAACCTGGAACAGGTCAGAGAGCGTGTTAGAGTTATGAAACCACACCAGCAGGTTTTCACATACCTGATGCTATGTTAAAAATCTTCTACTGGAAATCTCAGCTACTGTAACTGTCAGGTATCTATGCATGCACTATGCTAATAGCTAGCATGCATGCACTATGGTAATACATGCTACATTATTAGTGGTGTTTTCTAATGTTACGTGGCAGGCTAGGTTATGTAAAATGCTACATACCTCTGTACGACTGGCCGTTATATGGGATTCCCACACACTGAGAAGAATCACAGTAGCCTGGAGGGCCTGGTGGTCCTCGAGCTCCTGGAATACCGTTACGACCAGGTAGACCACGAGAACCTGGAGAACCAGAGGAGCCTGGAGGTCCTTGTCTAGATTCACCAGGTGGACCTATTTATGAATGAAGGAATTTTTTTAGAAAAGCACTAAACAAGCAAACAGACAAGCAAAATTTTATTTGTAATTGAAGTAATTAATAATTAAAGAGTGAATATGGTATTGCTTTATTATATTAAATCTTTGATGTTTGAAGGCCAAACACAACACAGTTTTTGCTCATCAGTAATAAATATTAAATTAGAATTTGTAAGCAATATGCAATGAAAGGGCCGTTCGGTCTCTGTACGCCCGGAGCAGGAGCTTGGTTCGCATTGCCGCAGTAAGTCAGACTTGTTCCCAGTGCATGTGGGTTTTTGGCAGGGCTGCCCTTTGTCACCGGTCCTGTTCCTAATTTTTATGGACAGGATTTCTAGGCGCAGTCAGGGGCCGGAGGGAGTCCGGTGTGGGAATCACGGGATTTCATCCCTGCTTTTTGCGGATGATGTTGTTCTGTTAGCTTCATCAAACCAGGGCCTTCAGCGTGCGTTGGAGAAGTTTGCAGTTCTCGACCGGAAAAAGGTGGCGTGCCCTCTCCGGGTGGGTGGAGAGCTCCTGCCTCAAGTGTAGGAGTTCAAGTATCTCGGGGTCTTGTTCACGAGTGAGGGAAAGATGGAGCGTGAGATTGACAGGCGGATTGGTGCAGCGTCCGCAGTTATGCGGTCGATGTACCGGACCGTCGTGGTAAAGAGGGATCTGAGTCGAAAGGCGAAGCTCTCAATTTACCAGTCGATCTACGCTCCTACCCTCACCTATGGTCATGAACTTTGGGTAATGACCAAAAGGACAAGATCGCGGATACAAGCGGCCAAAATGAGTTTCCTCCGCAGGGTGGCTGGGCGCTCCCTTAGGGACAGGGTGAGAAGCTCAGTCACTCGGGAGGAGCTCAGAGTAGAGCCACTGCTCCTCCGCATCGAGAGGAGTCAGATGAGGTGGCTTGGGCATCTCTATCGGATGCCCCCTGAATGCCTCCCTAGGGTGGTGTTCCAGGCGTGTCTCGCTGGGAGGAGACCCTGGGGAAGACCTAGGACACGCTGGAGAGACTATGCCTCTCGGCTGGCCTGGGAATGCCTCGGGGTCCCTCCGGAAGAGCTGGAGGAAGTGTCTGGGGTGAGGGAAGTCTGGGCATCCCTGCTTAGACTGCTGCCTCCGCGACCCGCCCCGGGTAAGCGGAAGATGATGATGATGATGATGATGCAATGAAAACCCAACTTACCATAGATATTAAAAAATAACTTATTCATTAATTTTCTATGCCACTTAATACTAATTAGGGTCACGGGGAAGTTGGTGCCTATCTCAGCCAACTCTGGCTGAAGGTGGAGTACACCCTGGACAGCTCGTCAGGCCATCGCAGGGCCAACACTCATACAACCATTTAATAAACATAACAGTTTAAATTAGTATTTGGATGAACTAGAAACAGACACCCCACCTGGGAAAAATCATTGCAGGGAGGTACACTTCTCCAGTCAAACAATTAATCAATCATTGACTGTGAAATCAGTGCACAGGACTGTCATTACATTTCCTGCTTCTAGAAACGGGTACACCTATATATATTTGAAGTGAGATGCATTTTACATCTCATGTGTCATGCCAATGCTGGGCAATATACTAAATTGATAGATCGAGAGAAAGGTTGACTGTAAAGCCCCCCACAGAAAAAACTAAGATATATACTTAGAAGAAAAAGAGAGGCCATTCAGGATGCTCTTTTTCTGTTACTACTTTTTCATTACATTGGTTGGTCACACACTTTGATTCTCCAAAGATTCTACGGATGCTAGGGACTCCAGATGGGATGTCCGTCATAAGTGGTATTGACCTGTAGACTTACCTACTGTATAATATCTGCCTTCTTCTAACTTAATAGTACTATATGACCTAAGGACAATTATAGGAGAAAGCTGAGGTGGAAACTCCAACATAACAACACGTGAGAGGTTTGGTGTGGTATGAAGACCATCGCTGGTTTCAGGCCATCCAAGAGCAGAGGAGCTGAGGGTGATGAGGACAGGGCCAACAAGTTTAATATGTTTTTTAACAGATTTAACACTGCAGCTACAGCTCAGCCCCTTCTAACTCGTCAGGTAAAGCAAGCCTGAAACTCCCTGCCACACCACCCTCTCTCCCTCCCTCTCCTTACAGCACCTCTGACTCTTGTGCTGGACCTGGCCCTTAAAGCCTGTGCCTCGCAGACCTGTGGAGTCTTACATTACATCTTCACGATGAGCCTGAGTCTACAGAGGGTCCCAGTGCGGTGGAAGACGTCAAGCCTTTTTCCTGTACCAAAGACCCCACGTCCCAGTGGCCCCCAGGATTAAAGATCCATGGCACTGACTTTGCATGTCATGAAAGCTCCCATCCCATGGTTAGACCACATATGGACCCCCTTACCAGCCTCGCCTCGTAGTTGAGGACACCATAACCCACCTACTTAACCGTGTCTACACCCACCTGGACCAGCCAGCAAGAACTGTAAGGGTCATGTTAAAACAAGCTGTCTCATTCACTTTCATTCACATGCCATGATTAAATAAACCAAAGTAAAATGAGAGAGACTGGTGAGAACTGCACTGACAGTAAGTTAAAGTTATCTGTGGATTTATGTGCAGTTAAATATAAAAAGTCCTACCAGGTGGTCCAGGTGGGCCTCGCTGTCCTCTCTGTCCAATCCCTGGACTTCCTCTGTCACCCTTCTCTCCAGCTGGACCTGAATATAAAGATTTGCATATACAGCACTATGAGAACAGAGAGAAACCCCATTAGCATTCAGTGCATGTAGATTAATAAAGTGCGTCAATCCAGAACTTCTGGAAATACTTCAAGTCTAAGAGAAAATGCAGGAGAGAGAAGTTTCAATATTTGCTCAGCCAAGGCATTTATTTTTTTCTTTTGATCCAAGTAAATGATGGCAGCTATTTGAGTCTCTGTATGATTTGATGGATATTAGCAGTTTTCAACTAGTCTAAAGACATGAGCATTGGCTTTAAATACTTCAGAGTAAATGAGTTCATATTAATAATGCAGCTGGCATATGGCACCCTACTTATTATGCTGTATGAGAAATTTTATTTAATAACCATTATTTTAAATGTTAAGGAATTACCATATATCATAGTATAATACCAAGAATTGTTTAACATCAAGGATTCAATTAACTACATCCAACAGCCATTAAAATGCACCAGAAGTTTGATTTATTTATAATACAAATGTATTTATTTATAATACAAAAATAGCAAATATTACCAATATTTAATTCATTTCATTCAGCTAATTTAATTACTTGAAGCGGCACGGTGGCGTGGTGGTTAGCACGCCTGCCTCACAGCAAGAGATTCGATTCGATTGATGGGTTCGATTCCCAGCTCGGGCGTTTCTGTGTGGAGTTTGCGTGTTCTCCCTGTGCTTGCGTGGGTTTCCACCGGGTACTCCGGTTTCCTCCCACAGTCCAAAAACATGCACAGTAGGC
>JAOUQZ010000033.1:7643166-7656983 GCA_028564935.1 Neosilurus hyrtlii | reverse complement strand
TGTGTGTGTGTGTGTGTGTGTGTGTGTGTGTGTGTGTGTGTGTGTGTGTGTGTGTGTGTATATATATATATATATTCATCTTCATCTGCATGTTCCGGGGTCGGGTCGCAGGGGCAGCAGCATAAGCAGTGAGGTCCAGACGTCCCTCTCCCCATCCACTTCCTCCAGCTCTTCCGGATTGGACGCCAAGGCGTTCCCAGACCAGCCGAGAGACGTAGTCCCTCCAGCGGGTTCTGGGTCAGCCCCGAGGTCTCTTCCCAGTTGGACATGCCCAAACACCACACCAGGGAGGTGTTCAGGAGGCATTCTAATCAGCTGCCCCAGCCACCTCAACTGGCTTCTCTCAACGTGAAGGAGCAGCGGTTCTACTCTGAGCTCCTGCCGGATGACAGAACTTCTCACCCTATCTCTAAGGGAGAGACCTGCCACCATGCGAAGGAAGCTCATTTCAGCCGCTTGTATTCATGATCTCATTGTTTGAGTCATAGGTGAGAGAAGGCACGTAAATCAACTGGTAAATTGAGAGCTTTGCCTTCTGGCTCAGCTCCCGCTTCAACACGACGGACCGGTACAAGCTCCGCTTTACAGCAGAGGCTGCACCGATCCACCTGTCAATCTCTCGCTCCATCCTTCCCTCACTCATGAACAAGACCCCGAGATACTTTAACTCCTCCACTTGGGGCAAGATCTCATTCCGGACCCAGAGGGGGCACTCCACCCTTTTCCGGATGAGAACCATGGCCTCAGACTTGGAGGTGCTGATTCTCATCCCGGTCGCCTCACACTCAGCTGCAAATCGCTCCAGTGAGAGCTGAAGGTCCCGGCTCGATGAAGCCAAAAGGACAACGTCATCTGCAAAAAGCAGAGACAAGATCCTATGGCCACCAAACCAGAACCCCTCAACACCTTTGGCTGCGCCTCGAAATTTTGTCCATAAAAATTATAATCAGAACCGGCAACAAAGAGCAGCCTTGGCGGAGTCCAACCCACACTGGAAACGAATTTGACATGTTGTTACCAATGCGGACCAAGCTCTGGCTCTGGCTTCAGAGACCGAACAGCCGGTAGCAACTGGTCCAGTATACCATATTCCCGGAGCACACCCCACAAGATAGCCCGAGGGACACGATCGAAAGCCTTCTCCAAGTCCCCAACTACCACTGTTGGGCCCTTGAGCAAGGCCCTTAATCCTCAATTGCTCAGTTATATAAAACTAATAACTGCAAGTTGCAAACGCGTTAGAGAATCTGCTGAATGCCATAAATGTATATATACAGTGTGTGTGGGTGTATGTGTATATACTGTGTGTATGTGTATGTCTATACACACACACACACACACACACACACACACACACACACACACACACACACACACACACACACACATATATACACACACACACACACACATATATATATAAAATCCTGAGTCTATTTTCCGTAGAATAGTGCTCGATACATCGAAGTAGAGCAAAATATATGTATAAATGAGTATACTAGTCAAATTTCAAGATATTTTTTTTGCTTAGTCTGACATAAATAAATAACCCCAATTTAATATACTATAGTCTTAGGTTGAATCAATTTAACAGCACTTCCACCAGTTACAGCAGCTTCTATGTATTATATTTCTATGTTTTTGAGATTTAGCCTGTTTATGACATTATGACATTTAACAGTTCTCTATTCAAATAAATACATGAATTATTTGAAAGCACTGTCCTCTGCCAAACCATGTGGCTTGGAAAACTCATACTCTGCACCTTACAGCTCATTTAAACAACAAACCTGAGGGAGATTAATAAAACAACCTATAAGCTTCAATCAACAGTGCAAGACAATGCACAGGCCTCAGCAAGAAAGTCAAAACCATTGGTGTTTATCCAGGAACTTCCAGAAACACTGGAAGTGCAGAGAATAGCTTCATAAGTAACTGTGAACCTCAGTTCATGACATTTCTCAAGAATTTAGTATTTTTGATGATATTCCGTTGTTCAGTTACAATGGGTGAGATCTTATGTACGATATGTAGTTTTCATATAGCATATATACCCCTTCAAGTGAAAAGCCTGCGCTGCTTGATTGCATTCCATCTACTCAGTGAATGTTTGATTTTTGGTGGTAGGGAAAAGTGATTAAATGGTTTCTTAGGGAATAGTGAGGACCCTCTCCATTCGCACAGGGAGGTAAACCACAAAAAATGAGCTACTGCTATGTGAGAACAACTGCAGGAATTCCCTTATTCCTGGAATCAACCTAATAGATGCTGGGATACAGCCAGGAAAGAGCGTGGAGGGGTGGTCAGAAGTGAGAGGAGGATGGGGAGGGAGACAGAAAGTGGGAGATAGATAACACTTGTTAAGGAATCAAAGGGATATGTAATCTGTAATACGTGTTTTAAAAAAAGACCTCAAGAGATCAAGATATTGATGGAGATGGAAAAAGAGACAAAAAGAGTAAGACAGTCTTCTCCCCCTCTCTTGGCCTGCCATTTCACGCATGTTCTGATGTAATTGTTTAATGAATAATCCAGTGACCCAAAATTTTCCAGCTCCATCTTCCAATGAACAACTCCACCATGTTTTAAAAGTGCCAAACAGCCTCATACTGTAGACTCTACTGAAAATGTGAGCAGATAGTAGTCCTCACAATCATCACATAAAGACGCAATTGTAAATAATGTGTTGCCAAAACCCCTTCCTTACTCAGGCTCTTCTGAACCTGGCCAATCAGGATTAAGTGCACTTCCAGACAGGGTATTAACTTTTTGTTTGGTTGGTTTTGATGTTGGCAAGGGCTCAGAAAAAATATAAAAATAAAAAAAAAGTTTATATAAATCATTTTACTTTTACCCCAAATGTAAAAGAGAAGCCAAGATATTTGGGGCCTGTGGGTTCCTTCTTTAGTTTTGTACCATATCTACAAATTGAACATGCCTACCAGGAAATAGGAGTCTGTCTCACCTACAAATCTCTTTCTGATAAACATGGTTTACAACTGGGTGGCATGGTGGGGTAGTGTTTTGCATGTCAGCCTCACAGCAAGAAAGTCTTGAGTTCGAGACCCAGGCTCAGCAAGGGCGTTTCTGTGTGGAGTTTGCATGCTCTCCTGTGCTTGCATGGATGATCCTCTGGTACGCCAATTTCATCCTACAGTCTAAAGACTGTATGGTTCCTATGTGGGGCCTTGAGTGTAAGTTTCTGTATGAGTGTGTTGGCCCTGTGATGGACTGGTGAGCTGTTCGGGATATACCCTGCCTTTACTCAGAGTCGGCTAACATAGGCTCTATATATTAGCAGCATGAAGTGATCTGGAGAATAAATGAATGGTTTACAATACTTTGTGAGTAAACCCTACAAATCTTGACTTTCCAAAAATCTGTCATGGCCCACAGCAGTGAAAAAGAAGAAAAATGGTTCTACTTTGAAACTTGTTTCTGTGGCTTGCTCAGCAAGGATCCAAGTCTACATCTGGATTTCAGTAAGGTTGCTTTGTTAAAAGTGCTATACGCACAAAAATTAAATCAAACTGGAAAATGTCAATTAAAAAAAAGTAAGAACAAAACTTTGATTTTGAACAAAAAAATAAACAAAATATACATACAAACAAAAAATGTGTATACATAGAAAATCTATGTTAACAAAGTCATATAAATATTTGGAGATTTAGGTGAAACCTACCTTCTGTTACTTCATCAATCAGTCAACAATACATTGATCAATTACATACAACTCACACATTCATTTGCCGAACCGCTAATAGTGTCGTGGGATTGAACGCAGGACCTTCTTGCTGTGAGGTGTAAGTGTTAACCACTATTCCATCATGCCGCCCCTCAATTACATGCACGTCAAGTGAGAATTGTAATAAACCATCAAAGCTTTGACCCTACACTCCAAGAGCAGAGTACCTTCCCATTTTTCTCAACTGAAATAATGGAGCGTAGAACATCAAATGGTTTCCATCAAACATTCCATAGAATTTACTTCTCCATCAATGAAAGTGTTACATTTCAGTAAACACTTACATAAAACTTTTCATTCCCAATTCCTCTTCCTTGTTCCATTAAGACTATAATCTGCATTAGTTTTACTGAAAATCAGCTATGAAGTTTTTTTAATTGCTCCATCTAGGTATCATGGACATTTATTTTGGTCCATGAAGAAGAATCAGTAATGGAGTGCCCCCAAGCTATACTTTCCCATAAATCCCTTTAAGAGTTCTTAAAAATTTTAGTTCTTAGTTATGTATCAGAATATAGTATTATTACATTTCAAGTTCATTCATGTGCCCCAATAATGCCTTCTGTTCCCTGCATACCGACGGCATGCTAGCTCCTGCAAAAAGCAAAGCTGAATAAAGTTGAGTAAAAACATCAACCAATATAGCAAACGACCTTAGGATCAAGTGACCTGAGGGAACACGCTCCCCATATCACTTTTATAACATGATTTCTTTCAGCTACACATTACTTAACAGCTTGGTGGTGCCATCTGCTAAAGAACAGACATTTATGAACCACCTACAGGCATATCACCTGCAATCGTAACTTCTGGAATGCCTGCTATCCTTTATATCCTCAGGTCACTGAACACATGTAAGTACAACACATTTTATTTGATGTGCTACACCATATATTGATCTACGTACAGTATTCTATATAGAGCCCAAGGACAGCAGCATTTACCTTGTGGAAGCTTCCATGGAAGATTTTCTTCAGCTGTGGATTGTCGAACGTGGCCTTTTGAAGCTCTCCTCGAGTGTCCTTGTTATAAAATGACAAGATCTGCTTGGAGGCTGCAAACCGAGAGTAAATAGAGAAGAGGAAGTTTTCTAATAGGTCTCCAAACTCTTTTTAGCCCTACATATCATACAGTACAAATATCCTTCACAGGAAACGTTTATGAAGAGTTTGGAAATGTTGTGTGAAGCCTGCACCAAATATGACAATAAGCAAATAGACTGAAGAGTGAAGCTTGGAAGAAAGAAGTCATGCAAGGTCAAGGCCGCATAGTGAAAGAGGCACACAAAAACAAATTTGAAGCCTGGAGACCATTAGATACCATTCATGGTGATCTGAGGACAGCCAATTGGGAATTGGGAGGAAAATAAGAAAAGGAAGAAAAGTCAGCTGGTGTACATCTTCTGTCATTTATGAGCTCCAACATCCAAACTTCTCACTTATTCAGGACTAATGTGTTTGTGAGTAAATATATTTCTGGACCCACTGACATCTCTTAGAACCATACAAATTATGGCTTCATAAATTATGGTAATATTTAGGTTTAGACAGACAGACAGATAGACAGACAGATAGACAGACAGACAGATAAATAGATAGATAGATAGATAGATAGATAGATAGATAGATAGATAGGCAGTGGTGGCTCGGTGGGTAAGGCTCCGGGTTTTCTAATCAGAGGGTCAGGGTTCAAACCCCTAGTACCACCACTGCTGGGAACCTAAGCAAGGCCCCTATCCATCAACTGCTAACATGAGAAGAAAAAAAATAAAGTAAGTCGCTCTGGATAAGGACATCTAGCCAAATGCCATAAATGTGAATGATTGATTGATTGGTTGATAGGCACAATAAACAAATTATAAAGACAGACCCATACACCATAAATTAAGTTGAAATACATTTCCTTTTTAATCTGGGAAATTTAAAGTAACACTTACGGTCAATAGTGATGCCGACCTCAGGCTTGTCATTTTTATCAGACACTTGCCAGATATCGAAAGGTTGACTGGGCGAGTCTGGAAGAAGCCGGAACATCAGAATAATGGTGTAGGATGGGGGAAGGCCAAACGGATGAATGTCTCTGTTGAACGCAAAATGAGAGATAGATTTGTGCCGCTTCTTCCAAACATATAAAGAATAACAGATAACAGATCCACGAGTCTGTTTTTATATAATGGTGTCCAAGTCTACAGGTTTCCCAAAGCGGGGTTAAAATCAAACCTGGCTTGCCAAAGTAACCGGATATATTTTGATATTGCAGAGCGAATGGAAAAATGATCACAGTTTTGTGGGAAAGAAGTGGAATATAATGCGCTGGGATGTTTTTTGGGACTGAACTTGATGCTGAACACTGATGAAAATGAAACCCTTTAACAAATATCACCACCTGTCAGAGTTGACTTTAACAGTGTGCCATGAATCCCTCATGCTTGTTTAGCTAACAGTGAGGTCTAGCAGTCTAGCTGAGAGCTGCTGGGCAAGCCACGTCATGTTAAGTCTAAAAGAGGAAAGCGCTCCATCACTCAGTAATGACATACTTTTACAGCAATCTGTATTTACATCTACGATTTAATTGATGCTACTAACGCCATTCGTCACAAGTAATGAGGATCATTAGAACTACTTAGTTAAGACTAAGGACACAGTAGGGTTCATTGGTCAGGGTCCGGCAATTTCCATGAGAAAGTAAAATTAAGAGCACCCCAAACGTGTTCAGTATATCAACTTTTAAAAGATTCTTAATTAAAGCCTTTTAAAAAAATTGTATAAAAAATTTAATAAAACCTCTCACCCTGAACAGCTCACCAGACCATCACAGAGCAATACATACACACACAACCATTCACACTTACATCCACACCTAGGGTCAATTTTAGAACAGCCAGTTAGCCATATGTGCATGTCTTTGAACTGTGAGTGGAAACTGGAGTACCCAGAAAAAACCCACACAAGCATGGGGAGAACATGCAAACTCTACACAGAAACCCCAGAGCCCAGGAATCGAACCTAGGACCTTCTAGATGTGAGGAGGTTCCACTACACCACCGTGTCTGAGAAGGAAAACTAGGTACAAGTTGTTGGCTGCTTTCTTGGATGCTCAGATTTCAAGACCCCACTATTATAAATAAAAGAATACTAGACTGGAAAGCACTAAACCAATATATAACAAACTTACACTGAAGGCTGACTGATGAAGGCGTTTTTATGGAGCCTGTAAGCTGTGTAGCTATTGAAGGAGCCCGGCTCCATTGATACGCCCTTAACCGCAGCGTACGTCTTTTCAGTCAGATTGAATGCCTCGAGCATTCGGAAGCCTGCGAGAAGGTGTACATAAATAAATGATTCAGAATGGAAAAAAGGAGAGAAAATATTTAATTGTAATGAAATCCTGATGGTTAAAACATACTGCTGTGGAAGAATAACTGTCATGAACAACCCTGGCACCTCAGTCACTGAGAGATAAACTCAAAATGTCCCAGATAATTTCACAAGCACTTTATAGCTATTTGTTTATTTTTTCTCTTAAAAATATATATATATATATATATATATATATATTTATTCAGTTTAGCTCTTCCTAGTTATCAGTGCCTTTATTTTATCGTATTATTTTTTTATATAATAAAAGTCACAGATATATAGCTTGTGATAATAGTGATTTGTGATTTTTATCACAAAAAATCAGCATGCATTGGTATATAATACTATAAAGATTATTACTAACGGTATTATTACTATTATTATTATTATTATTATTATCATAATCATCATTATCTGTACCTGGAGATGTGAAGCCATTCACGTAGATCAAAGGACAAGCTGTAAAAGGAATCAGGAATCAGGCTCAATAACGCATCTTACCAACACTGGTCACATGACATGCAAAAACTATATACATTTAAATATGAACTAATTTTTTTTTTATAAACTATCATAAACTATTTAGTTGAATAATTTACAGTATGTTGAACCAATACAAACTTTTACCTCGGTGATATTTTCTGTAAGGAATGCATTATGTAAAACCATGACTAACAACATTTTCAGTGCAACGGATCCCAAAAATAATCAAATATGAAAAAAATGTGATTATTTTAAATAAGCAGTATTTTTTAACTTGCACTTACAGGACGATGCAGTCTCACAGATGAAGGTGACCAGATTGTCCTGTATTGTGGCAAAGGCGTCAAAGTCGTCCACAACAAAAACGTGGCGTTCACTTGGCTTGCTGGCAATGTTCTGCAGCTCAACGAAGTCCACGTCAGCAACTCCAACCACAAACACACTGAAACCTGAATATGAGAACAGACAAAGTGATTAGACAAAGTTAGTTTTATACTAACCAAACATTTTATTTGGATGTTTCACTCGTTCATTCATTAATTTCATTTCAACTGCCAAACTGATTAATCCTACTAGGGTCACAATGGGGTTGGAGCCTATTTCAGGCAAATATGGGAAAAGACGGTACACCCTGAACCAGTCAATCACAGGGCCAACACACACAAGCATTCACACTTACTAGGGGCAATTTGGAGCAGACAGTTTGCCTAATATGCATATTTTTGGACTGTGGGAGGAAACCCATAATACCTGGAGGAAACACCAAAGCACAGAGAGAACATCAAACTTTACAGAGCCAATGACTCAAACCCAGGACCCTCTTGCTGTGAAGTGGATGTGCTAACCACCTCTATTTTTTTGTTATTAAAATCTTTTAAAATAATAATCCCAAAGATTTGCACGACAAATGCTGCCCAAATATGAACAAGGAGGATTCAGTCTTAATTGCCGGATTTTGTATTAGAGTTTGAGTCCTATTAAGAGAATGCGTTCTGAGAAGGATGTTTTACTGAAGTGAATTAACATTATCCAATGGTTAGAGAGCATAATACACGTCTACACAGGCATGTAGGAACCAAAAGAAAGCTGATGAAAAAAGAAATCTGCAATAACATTTTAAGCATTATCAACTGTTAAAAAAAAAAAAAAAAAAGAAAAAGAAAAAAGAAAAAGAAACATGTAGTATCTTGCCATGACCCAAGCTGTAATTATACGCAATAAAATGTCAGTGCCTTACCAGCATGTTGCAGCTTGGCAGCACTTTTCTGCACTTCATCCTGAGACCGGCCATCAGTAACAGCCACCACCACCTTCGGAACATTCCTTCTCATTCCACTGTCTGATGAGACCACTCTGTCGTACACATATTTCAAAGCACCACCTGCATGGTGAGCAGGCAGATGGTCATTATGAAGACTACTTTTTTAAAATACATTACTATTTTTGAGACCATTAAGTTACTGACAGAACTGTTCTTCTCAATAAAATATTCATAAACAATGTTTATTCCTCATTTCAGGTATATCAATAGGAGAAAAATGGCAGCTTCATCTAGTATTGCTTTGGGATAACCCAAAATTTTAGTAGTATAGAGTACAGCGCATACTTTCAGGAATAATATGGGTATCGTGGATAGAAAGGCTAATTAGTTCGCTATCTGGCGATTAAAACAGCATTTATCACAAGTAGATGTCAGGAGCAGGAGATGTCGTCGTCGTCATCCTCATCACACTTTAAAATGAAAGAATAAATACTATATAATAAAACTCTGAATGGATTTAAAAAGATGCTGTTGGCTACACAGAGCTCATGCTAGCTAAGTGCCCGTTACTCACCTGACCTGCCTCTGTCATAGTTAAAATATGTAAAATTAACAGTAAAACTTTAGCTTTTTATGTTTCTGTCTACAGTATATACTAACACAGTGATTCCACTCAGGCTCGGCAGATGTTGCCAAATTCAGGGTTCCATCTCGGGAACTATTCAGTGACATCCACCTAATCTTCGGTGAATAGTTCTTAAATATCGTGTAACAGTGCAGCGTTACTGGGAGGTACCTGTCTTTGTGTTTCCTCCTTTGTAGCGGATGAGCTGCAGGGCTGACAGAGCAGTTCCTTTATCATCATAACTGTTCAGTCTGAACTCGGTCTTAGCATCGTCGCTGTACTGAACAAAAGCAACCTGTTGCCACAAACACAGAGAGATGATCAGTAAATCCATATCGAAATAAAGAGACAACTGTTTTTACGATTGTGACCGTGCACATTATGCAGGAACTCAACTGTTATATGTGAAGATCTCACACACATACTCACTCACACATGAATGAACTGCTTAATCCTTTTAGGGTAGGGGAGGCTGGAGCCCATCCCAGCCAACGCTGAGCAAAGGCAGACAACACCCTGAACATCACAGGGCCAACACACACACAAACACTACTATATATGCTCACATTCACATCCATAGGCAATTTAGAACAGCCAATTAGCCTCATAGGCATGTTTTTGGACTGTGGGAGGAAACCGGAGTACTGTGATCTCCGCGACTCAAAATGGGATCATGGAGCTCCATGTTTTATGAGCACACTTGGAGCACCATTGGGGTATGAAAAGGAGGCAGCTCACATCCAAGAGATGAAACTTAAAGGAATCGTGCTGCCAAGGTCCCAGCAAGGTCCCTTACGGTGGCGCGTCATGGTATGTTACAGTCTGTTAAAGTCTCTTAAGCTCTACTACCTCTACCCCGCTTCCCACGTTCTATTGTCAAATTGTAATACAATGTAATAATCGTGGCAAAATATTTAACAGTCAAAAATTTTGCCACGATCAGTGCGATTATCACAAATCCACCAAGTTCCCTCAAGTTCTTTACGATGTGATATCACAAACCCCCCACTCTCATGACGATTCTCAATCATGCAAATTGCGGACATCACGCCCCAGTGTAAACCCAGGATTAGAAATAAGGTGAAACTTTTTGGAATGATTTGACTGTCCTTCAGTATCAATAATAATTTTATTTTGGTTTTGTTATTATATGTCTTTTAAAATTATATCACCCATCATGGTTCCTACAAACACCGTAAAGTTATCATGAGCATTTTCAGTAAGCAGACGTTACGTTTGGGTCATGTTACAAATACCATATTGCTATTAATATAAGTATTGTGCATGATATTACAAGGTCAAGTAATAAGCAATGGGCTTCAAATTTAATGCAAGTAAACCAGAGCTTCAGGAAAATACATTAGGTTTCAGATTCTCTTTGTATTATTTCAGGTTAAATGGCTTCCTGGAAAGATTGTCCATACCTGCATACCTGATGGGCCGATGACATCAAAAGCTCCCATGATATTAAAGATAAACTGCCGTACTTTATGGAAGCTATCTTCTCCGATGCTCCATGAACCATCGATGAGGAACACAACATCTGCCTTGGCACCTTTGCACACTGAAGCAGAAAAACAAGTCGTTTAGATTCAGCGCCACAGTTCATCACTCGGGCTCTTTCATAAAGACCTGCACAAAGCCTGTGTCTTATAATTAGAGTCAGACATTCATGGATCTAAGAGTTCTGCAAACAAAGACATTGACACTACACATTGCAATTACTCCTTTAATCAATCAAGCTTTTATGTGAAAATAAACAAAAGCAGCAGAACATTTGATGACCGGAAAAGCTACGGATTTTAATCGCTCATTAACTCGGAAGAAAACTGGCCATATTTTACAAGATAATGTTTGCCTGATGCACTGCAGCACACTTCAGAATTGCCCACATTCTACACATACACCGTTGCGTGTATTCTCAGATCGTGTAAAACACTTTCTGGTCCTCCTCAACACCTGAACTGAACAAGATGCATGAAGTGGAAACAGATATGCCTTCCAGCATATGGCCACTATAGTTAAACATGGGCAGAAATTTGATTCAGAAACGAAAATGGATTTGCAAACATTCCAGTGTAGACCTGGGGTTGATCCAGATTCAGCCAAAGAGTATAATTCCACTTTTACTGAACCAAGGCTACCATCCAAAGTATTAAACTGTTGCCGATTACACCTGTCCAAACACTTTTAACTTAGTAAGTTTAAACACTCACAGCCTAACACACTCTCGCTACAAATTACAAGTCACTCACTGTAACCTTTTTAATAATTAAAAAAGGAGCAACCACCCAACCCCCCACCCCCAAATTTAATCACTTCTTATAGATATCTACAGTGTCATGTAGATATCTTGCTAAACCATCTGTCTTTTAATATAATGAATTTCCTGTCCAGTCAAAACAGTTTATTTACAACCCTATATTTGAGGCTAGCCACTCCATCTGGATCAGACTTTAGGAATATTTCTCCAACAAAATTGAAATTTCCAATAGCTCCCGCACAAGACACTGTTTATACACTGCATGCACGCTACACAGATATTCAATCTTGACAAATGTTCATTCATCTTGGACACAGGACAGCTCATTCTGATCATGTTGCACAAATGCCAAATCGACAACTGTCGGCTGAGTCAATGCAAGAGTAGTTCAGGATATGCCTGCAAGAACAGTACATTTTCCACAATTTCCTGATCTGCTGTCATATTTAGTTGCCTAATTTTTTTATATATATATATATATTGCTAAAAGAAAAATCAAGCTCATAACCAGCAGTTTGTGATGTTTGTAACAGTATTTAGTCATTTTGTTATTTGTTTATGATTCTCCAAATTCAGACTCATTTTCCGCTTAATCTTCTTAGGGTCGCGGAAAGGCTAAAGCCTATCTCCGCCATCACCGGCCGAAAGCAGGGTACACCCTGAACAGCTCGCCAGTCCATTGCAGGGCAAACCATTCACACTTCACACTTACACCTAGGGGCAATTTGGAACAGCCTATTAGCCTAATGTGCAGGTCTTTGGATAGTGGGAGGAAAACGGAGTACCCAGAGGAAACCCACACAAGCACAGGAAGAACATGCAAACTTCACACAGAAACCATCTAGTCAACCCCAGGACTTGACCCCAGGACCTTCTTGCCGTAAGGCGGACGTGCTATTCACTACGCCATTGTGCCAGCCTGGAATCCTACTTCTTGCTTCAAATTGTGACATAAATTTAAATTTTTACTTAAACAAAATCTATCAACACAGTGTACAACTTTTAGTATTGTAAATTCTGTATATAAACATACAGACCTGCCCAGCCAGGAGGAATGGTTGGTGGAGGAGGAGGAGTAGGAGGAAGAGTTGGCACTGGCGTTGGCTTTACCACTGTAGGAAACCAAACCAAACAGATAAGCTTTTGTTCTGGATCAGAACAATCAGTGCATGTGAGTTACCACTCAAACACACAAAAGTGAAAGACGACAGTACACACATGTGCGCTCTTTGGTGCTGACTCCAGGGCCCTCCAGATTGGGAGTTTGTACAAACACCGTAGCACTGTACAGAGAGTCAGGACTCAAGCCGTCGAAGCAGTACTGACTCTGAGCGGCTGTGATGGTGATCTCCTGCTGACCTTTAGCAGACGCTGTAACATCAGAGGAGACAAAATAACATGAGCACAGGGAAGACAGCAACTTAATAATAACTACAGAGAGTGTAAATATACAATTACATATACAGTTGTTTAGTAACAGTTTAAAGAAGGGCAGCACTGTGCCAAATTTGAAACTAGGAAAAAAAAAAAAAAAATTTTGTGGAAAATATGACTTTTAAAAGGACTTGCACACAGAAAGCGAGGGGCAGCAAGCGACCATGTAGAGTCAAACAAAGTGATAAGGGGCAACATTTTCTCAAGCAACACAGAGTGGGCAAATACAAAGTTAAACTCTGCTGAACATTCAAGTGATTACCAATCAGAGCTTAAAGATCCTGTGATTGACAGATGCTGCCAGACACTGAGTTCCCAAAGCTTTTTCTATAGGGAACAACTAACACATGTTTAACTGTTCCACCGACATCAACAAGGGAGAGCAGCTCGTTATTGCCATGTGTGTACACATCCTTTATTGTAAGACTGCACACAGAAATTTGACAAGGCTAATAACCAGAAACACAATGCTTGGGTCCACATTTCTGCAGTGGTTAGCATTTCCTGTAATTACTGTATGTATTTATATAAATTTAACTTTTCCCTATACATTATGCACAAGAGTCTTCCCACACACACACACACACACACGCATATATATATATATATATATATATATATATATATATATATATATATATATATAT
>JAOUQZ010000033.1:7619679-7643066 GCA_028564935.1 Neosilurus hyrtlii | reverse complement strand
TATATATATATATATATATATATATATATATATATATGGACTCTGAGCACATCAGATGACCCAAAAAGTGTATGAAATTCGTATGTCTATCACAACACAGCCATAGGATGTCATAGGGCATTGCACAACAGAAATATAAATGGAGATGATGACACTTATTAAATTATAAACATGCTTAAACATCCATGACAAGAGTCTATGATGGCATTTCCATCACAGAGATCATCGGATGAGTTTTCTACGACACCCACAACTGTTCTAAGAATTTTCCTAGTATTTTGTTGTATGCCTGTTGTGGGATGTATGAGACAGAGGCTTAAACATACATATCAGCTATTGAACAAATGTCATTCTTCCCTTGTTGGCTTTAATGTATGTTGAATGTTTAAAAATGTAGCTATTTAACAGATATGTATAAGCCAGGTTTGCATTAATTTTCTAGGCTGATATACAATCATAGGGAATGATACTCACAGCCTTGTTTAGTAGGGTGGTAGAGTTATAACTATTTGTAATTACATGCACTAACAGGTCCAGTGGAATAGAAATTGTGCTGCAATTATCAGCAATCTGAGACTTTAAATGAAAAACATTTTATTTCACTAAAACTGTGAAAGATGTTAAGGCCAAACTTCTTTACAAATGAGGCAAATTAAAGGTAAGGTGTCAGGGTTAAGTATTAATGTTGAGTTTAATCAAATGAGGAAACAGTTTCATTTCATTCCACACATTTATTCTTTAGGGGTGTTGTGGGGAGGCTGGAGCCCATCCCAGCCAATTTTGGGTGAATGCAGGAAAGACATCACCAGACCATTTCAGGGCTAAAACAAACACACACACACACACACACACACACACACACACACACACACACACACACACACACACACGTGCGCACACAAAAACAAAACTATTTAAACTCTCAGTCAGACCTAGGGACAACAAAAAGTATCCAAATAGGATAATGTGCATGTCTTTACACTGTGGAAGGAAACCAGTGCACTCAGAGGAAACCCACGCAAACTCCATACAAAAACGCCCTCGCTGGGCAACAGGCTCAAGCCCAGGACCTTCTTGGTGTGAGACAGACGTTCTAACGACTCCACCACCATGCCACACTTAATAAAACCTGTATGAATTCTTGTCATGTTGTTGATCTGTGCTGTACTGGCTTTTAGACTACGTTGACACTACATCTTGCCGATATTTGGTTCCAGATTTAAAAAGTCTTGTTGCAATTGACAGTATCTTTATGCACATAATACATTTAGAATGGCATTCAAGGATTAACTGACCGATTGCACTTAACTTCACGTTGCATGAGTGCATGTCAAGCATGTTATGTTCTGTAACTATTGGCTTATTTTAGATTCCTGCAGGAGTTTTCTCCAAGTTTTTCTCTGTAATTCATGTTGAATAATGTTTGTTGCCTAAATGCTGTGTTAGATAACATATCTAATGGGGCATATCTAGCCTGTAAAGCCTGGCTATTGGACCTATGCAGTGTACTGTCCTGATCCATTCATTCATTCATTCAAATTCAGAACCACTTAATCCGACTTGGGTCATGGAAAGACTGAAGCCAGCCACTCTCAGCCAGCTCAAGGCAAAGGCAGGTATACCCTGAACAGTTTGCCTGTTTATTGCAAGGCCAACCCACACATAAACATTTACACTCACACCTAGGGGCAATTTGGACCAACCAATTAATCTAATGTGCATGTTTTTGGACTGTAGGAGGAAACCAAATTACTTGGAGAAAATCCATGCGAGTACAGGGGAAACTTGCAACCTCCATATAGAAACGCTGTAGCCGAGCCCAGGACTGAAACTCAGGACCTTTTTACCGTGAGGAGGACATCTTGTCCACTATGCCACCATGCCACCCTGTCCTGATCCAATCTAAACATAATTCTTCCTTTTTATATTTTAAACCAGAGTTTGACTCTTGTATTTATATACAGTTAACTCTTACCAATACATTAGGCACAAGAGTCCCTGTTCTATATTTGTCGAGAGATAATAAGATAATAATAATAAGCTATTTATGTATTAAGAATGTCATATGATGCAGACCTGTATATATGGAGGTCCTATGGGTTAAACGTAGCGCAGTCTTAGGATTACTGTAATAAAAACAGATGATTTTGAGCAAATCATGTGACCCAAAAAGTGTATGAAATTTGCATGTCTATCACAACACAGCCGGACATCACAGAGTCATAGATGTTCACAACAGAAATAAAAATGGAGCTGATGTAATAGTTTGACTCTTGAGTAAATCAGGGATACCCAGGAACTGCAAAGTAAACCCCAGACCTTGTTTGTATCTTATTAATCTAAGATCTTCATGATGAACTGATTTTCATTTCATTCACTGGTACATTCACTGGTACATTCTCAGTGTCTCAATGATGGGCTGTTGCCATTGCTTCATTCTGAAATGCTCAAAAATTTGCCAAATGGGCTTACAGTGTGCATATCCTCCAATAGCATACTCTTTTTTTTTTTATCTAAGCAGGCTTTATCTATGTGTGAACAAGAACCAGATGGATTTAAGTAAAGAAGTAAAACTTTTGAACCCAGCTGAATCAGTTAAAACTTGGTGGTCGAGTTTATTCTACATAAGTCCTTTGACAAAGAATAAACGAAGAAAGACACATAGGATAAACATTCGGTCCAGGCGACTGACGTGTTGTCATTCCAAGAGACTGATGACATAATGTAAGGCAACAGAGATGGGTCACTATGGTGACGATCGAAAAACAACTTTAACTATTTATACAAACAAGAGGGTAAATTAAACCAAATGATCTGGACATGATCGAAATGCACGTCAAAGTGGTTTGGGTGACTCACGATCCAGAGGATTCAGCTTGATCCTGTAAGAAGTTGCGCCTCGGTGAGGTGTCCACTTGACACAGAATTGGTCGTAGCCAACGTTATACGTTTCCAGGTTGGTCACGTTGAGGTAGACTGGAGAGACAGAGAAAAAGAAAGTTATATTCCTGGTAAATAATCCTGCTCCTTCTCTTATTTGTGGTTTCTATCTTTGGATTTATGTAGCTAGTAGTATCAAATAATTTATTTTCATTCATAAGTAAGACGAGTTAGCTTGGATGCACTGGATTTCATGTCTGGCCAGTTTGAAAACCAGTTAAGGATTTTGGTCTTCATTCATTCATCTTCAGTAATCCCTTTATCTGGATATAACACTTACTCACTCACTGACTCACTCATTTTCCAAACCACTTAATCTTAATAGGGTCATAGGGAGGCTGGTGCCCATCTCAGCCGACACTTGGCAAAGGCACCGTAAACTGCACACCAGATCATCACAGGGCAACAAAAACACAAATATTCACACTCTCACTTACGGCTAGGGGCAATTTGGAACATCCAATTAGCCTAAAATTAGCGTAAAACTTCATACAGAAACGCCTGATCCGTGACTTGACCCCAAGACCTTCTTGCTGTGAGGCAGACATGCTAACCACTTGTCCACCATGTCACCCCAGGATACATCACCACTCCATAAAAGACAAGGATGTTGGCTCCCAAGTGGTGCATCGACAAGGTGTGCGACTATCAACTCAGAGATCACAAGTTCGAATCCAGATTCATGCCACAGGCATCCATGAGCGGGAGTTAATTGGCCGAGCTCTCACAGGAAGGAGGGATGGCATACGCTCATTTCCCTGTCACTAACAGCGATCACCAGCTAATCATTGGGGGCCTGTGAGCTCGTTCGTACAAGGGTGCGTATAGTTCTTTCCCCAGAGTGTGTTAGACCAACCCCAAATACGTTTGTGCAGCAGTTCAAAAAAAGAACGGTGGCAGGCATTGTATGTCACAGAGGGGCCATGTGCATGTTTACGCCCCTTCCTGGTTGGTGGTGGTGGAATGCAATACTTGATCGGTGGGAATTGGATACAACTAAATTAGTGAGAAAAATGGGGGGAAAATATGTATTTTTTTTTTATAATTATAATTTTTT
Organism: Neosilurus hyrtlii; assembly: GCA_028564935.1. NCBI lineage: Eukaryota > Metazoa > Chordata > Actinopteri > Siluriformes > Plotosidae > Neosilurus > Neosilurus hyrtlii. The sequence goes on along the minus strand of JAOUQZ010000033.1, from coordinate 7,639,069 downwards.
ATATTTTTTATATTTATATTTTACATTTTTTATTTTTAATTTATTTTTAATAGTTTTTATAACCTCAATGCCCAATCTTAATGTGCTCTAACAGAAAATAGTGTAGTTACATTGGGATTACCACTTTACCATAACATTACTATTCTGCACTGCTAAAAACAGAACTTCTCTCTATTTGTCACTTGGGCTGAAAACTATGAAATGGTGATAAGACACAACGTTTTGACACGTACGTGTTGTTCCTTGTCCAGTAAGCTCTCCACTCACGCCAGAGTCGTACTGAGCAAACACTTTGACGTCATAAGTTGTGCCAGGTAGCAGGTTGTGAAGTGTATATGAGGTAACGTCACCGACAAACACTTCCAGCGTCTCGTCCCTATCTAAGAATCCCAAATGACAAAAATAGTTATACATGACATTTGCAACCACGTGATTTATGCATGCGTTTTATCTACAGATATGTATTGTGTATAATCTTGTGTGTTGTCTTGTGCACATGTATATCCCCAGACTACATTAGAGAGAAACAGAAACAGATGTATGGATGTACCTGTGGGCTGGTAGACGAGTTTATACCCGAGCACCGGAGCTGGAGCAGGGTCCCATGATACACGGAAACGGGTGTACCACTCATCTGATACTCGAAGGTTTTGGGGCGCCAGCAGGCCAACTGTTGGTCCAAGACACACAGCAGAGAAATACCTCAATGCCGAATCTGTTCCGCCAATTACCCAGCAAAAGCATACTAAAGCATGACTCATTTCCATTGAGGAAAGAAATCCTTATTGGCTTGGCATGGCCCAGAGCCGCTACTGATCGGGCCCACATGATTTTTGTGTACCGTGTTTACGCTGCCTTCAGCAGAAATGCATCGTTAGACTGGGCTTATTTTTGCAGTGGTTTCATTAAGGTAGCTAAACTGCCAGGTGTAATGCTATTTCATGGCAGGGCACTGATACTGTCTGTGGAAATGAGTATGTTCTTTGTGATTTATCACATCGATGATAATTACATTTTGCACAAACACTGTTTCCACACCATTATAGGGCAACACACAACCATTCACACTCACACTAACACAGGGCGATTTTTAAACATTCAATTAGCCTAATGTGCAAGTTTTTGGACTGTGGGAGGAACCAGTACGCCGTTGCCCATTTATAAATGCTACTGTGCAAACTAATGATAATTCTAATACATAAATAGAAGGAGTCTCCAGTGTCCTTGGGAATGTTCATTGGTCAGAGGGCTTTTTGCAGGTTTGTATTTTTCAGTAAGATGCAATAAGCTGCATTTTCACATGTTTTTATCCAACATTTTTAAAAGACAGAAAGAAAAAAATAAAGGGTCATTTACGTGTCTTTCCATTTCCGACCAGAGAACCTCCCTGTCCGTCGGCATAGATGGCCTGTACCGTGATGTTGTAAGGAGTATCAGGAAGCAGATTTTGGAGGATGGCAATGTTTCTGTTTCCAGGAACAGCAGTCTATGGACAAACATATGGATATCAGATGTGCTTTTGCACTTATAAAAGAAAAGAACATCCATAACTGGAATTTCATTAGAATTCTGAGCAGAGTGAGCTGCTGTAGATTTCAATTAGCAACTTTATGTTGAATATCTTGAAGTGGAGAATGAAAATGACTTCATCTGTTGAGTGTTAGCCAAAAACACACAGTTATCGAGAAACCGGAACACTAATGAAATCCTACTTCAAACGAAACTCTGAGGCATGTAGTCACCAACACAAGGTCCACTCAGAAGCTCAAGATTTTTGCCAGTAAAGAAAAAAAAATGACTTGGAGCGTGACATCTGTCTCTGGAGAACGTCTGCCTTAACCATAATATAATAATAATTTCCCTCAACACTCAATGAAAAAAAATTGATTAATTTCCGCTCCTTTTGTGGCAGTTCCTAACAGGAGTTGAAATGACATAACACCAGCTGCTCAGGTCAGGGAGTAACATTCTCTGCTTTCACTCTCACTCTCAGTCTTTAACACGTTATGTCACTTGGGGCTTTGTTATCTTTGTTAATTTACTGTATTAGAAATATTAATGTTCCGGTTTGCTAATGGATAAAACTGGGCCATTTGAGTGACCTGAACAGATTTTGTAAAGTTTGTTGACACACTGTTTAGCCATAATATTAGCAACATGTGTTAATGTTATGGCTGATTGGTATATAAACACAGTATAATGGCCCTGGTGTCTGATTAAATACTCACAAGCTCAGTATTATTAACATACTGTCTTAAGAAAAAAAAAAGTTGCATGAACACTGTGTATGTACTGAAAGCATAAAAACATCTTTATATCATTTATTATTGTATAATACTGTATATTCATAGTGGCAGATGGAAACTGTTGAATTGTTGGATCAGGTCTGATAGGTCTGATCAGTCAGTAGGTGTTGACTGAGTAAGAAATAATGTACTTTACGACATGGGGCTCAGGACCCCAATGCAAAGCAGATGGGTCTTGCATCCCTCTGAATGGATTCACAATAATATCTGTCTTACTGTGTATTATCCTGCTTATTAAAAGTCGGCTAATAAAACTAATCCGTTCATTTTACTGATCCGCTTAATCCTACAAGGGTCACAGTGAAACTGGAGCCTATCTCAGCCAACTCTGGGTGAAGGCCAGGTACACCCTAAACAGCTTGCCACTCCATCTCAGGGGCAACACACATGAAACCATTCACATTCACAATCACTCCTAGGGACAATATGAACCAGCTAATTAGCCTAATGTACATGTCTTTTGACTGTAGGAGGAAACCAGAGAACCTAGAGGAAACCCACAGATGCACGGGGAGAACATGCAAACTTCACACAGAAACACCCTTTGCTGAACCCAGGACTTGAACTCAGGACTTTCTTGTTGTGAGACAGACATACTCACCACTACGCCACTTTGCCGGACCTCACAAAATCAGCATTGTGAATATAATTTATGTGTATAAGAGTTTGTTTGACTTATGTACACTAATAACGATATACAGACATTATAGTGTATGCAATCTCTAACAAATACTTCAAGTGAATTCTTGCAACTTGAAAATAATGTTATAGGCTTCTGAGAGGATAATCTGTAAAAATACTCACAACTTCAGTAATGGGGTCTCCTGTCAATGGTGCATAACTTATTTTGTACTGCATTACAGGCCCTTCAGCATGATCCCAGCCGATATTAAGCGTACTTGTGGTGGCATCAAACACGCGGAGGTTTCTGGGACCGGCACGTGGCACTGAAACAGACGTTGCTTACTGTTAGCATACTTTATACATGAAGATGCACAAACAAACTTCATACATAACAGATGACTGATTCTGTCATGATTCTGCATCTTGCCAACATTAGACACTCCGTTTATGTTTTGTGTTGACAATATAATCATAAAGATTAGCTCACATGTTTTTCCGTTTCCTTTGACTGGTGGTCCATTTCCATCGGCATACAGCGCCAAGACACTGATGGAGTATGGCGTATCAGGGACAAGCTGGTCCAGGAATGCATTGTTGATGTTTCCGGGAACCAAGGCCTTTGCAGAAAGGATTGTCATGTAAATGACATGCAGATGAGCATACTTAAGTACATCTTACTTAAAATAGTTCTGTGGACAGCACTAATCTGGCACACACAAACATACATAATGACCTCATCATTAAATCTTGTTTAGATTAGCCGAGGAACAGGACATCATCAAATAGATGTGTAATGTAAATAAAAGCTGCCAGGGGTTAAATGCTAAATAACGTTCTCCTTGACGTAACAGTTTGGATGGCTGCTGTTGTTGAGAGCAGACCTGGGGTTCACCTCCTATTCAAGTCTAAACACATCTGCTGCTGGTGCTACACAGCTGTGGGGAATCCCATCCTGTACCTGTCAGCAAACAGCAGGATTATCACACGGACTGATGAGTACCCTTTTTATCTGTGAATCATTGCGTCACCTGTTAGATCCATGACAGCCCTTATTTTGAGGAGACCGGTAAAAGAGCATATGGCCTGTGCGACTGAGAATTACTTGTGTATTTTTTTATTATTCAGATTGCAACCTCCGATTGAATGGCCATGAAAAGCTTTTTCATCAATTAAAATTAAATAATAACGTTTTTTTCCTGCATTCTTACACCGGCTTGGTCAAAAAGTATTCATTGATTTTCTATAAAAGGGTCTCTAACAGTAGTGCTGACTGTTTATATTAACGCACTCCGTCCTACACGTTATCATTTTTCTGATCACAACCTATTCAAATAAACTTTTGTTATGGACTGTAAAGCAGATTGTAAGCTTGTTTTAAAAAAGAAGAGATTCTCACTTAATATTTGTCAACTCTTTCATTTTCTGAACCACTTAATCCTAATTAGGGTCGCGTGAAGGCTGGTGTCCATCTCAGCCGAATCTGGGCAAGGGCAGAGTACACCCTGGACAGCTCGCCAGGCCATCTGCAATGCAGAAACACGCTGACAGCAAATTAGTGGCCTACTCTTTTTGAAAGACAGCAATGTTTCTTTTACATGCCTCTCACCACAGTGAGAGACATGGCTGACCCTTGATAACCCAGTTAGCTGCACTGGGGGGGCAGCAGTGACAACTTGGTTCTCATGGGTCTTGAACCTGCGACCTTCGGATCAGTAAACCAGCACCCTACCACCGAGCCATCACTGACCCATTTAATATTTATATTTGTAAAAATAAATTGTGCACTCTGATATTTTGTTGAATCTCCTTGATAGCCATGATTACATCACATATTCGCCAGGGCTTTGCTGCTTTAGTTGGTCAAGTTGAGGCTTATAAACATTACTGTATGTGGCAATAAAATGAAGTCAGATGACCTGGACATATTGAATGACCAGGTTACCCCATCAATGGAATTTTTCTTTCCTGATGGCATGAATATAAAATTAGGACTCAAATAGTCAAATTCTAGGTCTCACAGGGAGGCTGGTGTTAATCTCAGCTGACTGCTCAAAGGCATGAAACAACCTGAACAGCTCACCCCACCATCGCAGGGCAACACACACAACCATTCACACTCATACATAGGGGCAATTTGGAACATTCAATTAGCCTACTGTGGGAGGAAACCAGGGTGCCCAGAATAAACCCAGTAAGCATGGAGAGAACAATCAAACTCCAGACAGAAATGTCCTTGCTGAGTTCGGGACTCAAGCCCAGGACCTTCCTGCTGTGAAGCGGACATGTTAACCACTACGCTACCGTGACGCCCCAGTTCAGGGAGCATGAGGAATCATTTTCACTGGAAGGCTTTGGGATGTGCTGGAGAGGGCTTTAGGAGTGGCTCAATTTTCCCATCATTAATTCAAGATAATAATAATAATAATAATCAACAAAGGAAAAAAAAGACCTACTAGAAGCTTCTATAATCTAACAGGAGCTTTTTTCCTGGATGTTCCAAAACATTAAACAGTTATAATTAGTACGAAATGTAAAGTGTGAATTGTATGAAGTAAATTGTTAGTGTTGGCAAATTGTTGCGGTACAAGATGAATAAAGCACTTTGGGACTTTTTCTGGATTTGGAAAATCAGCTTCACATGATAACAATAACTCCACATTAGACCGTGCTGTCAGTGATTATTTTCCTATAGCCTCATGCCCAGTCGTAATTAATTCCATACATTTTCGTACAAATCAGGAACACATTTGAAAGTCACTTTATTGATATATATTATACTGCTTTTAACAACAGCCGGTAGATCAGAGCTTCACCAAGAGCCTGCAGCAGAGGAAAACCTTTTCAGAGAATCTTTAAAAAGAACTGAGATTCAAAAGAGAGATCTTTAACAGCATTTATTTTAATTAGTATTTCCTTTTCTGATTTATCACTGTATGAAGTGTGTGTGTGTGTGTGTGTGTGTGTGTGTGTGTGTGTGTGTGTGTGTGTGTGAGTGTAGGAGTTGGTACAATTTCAAGGACATTCTTGCTTGCTAAAACATTGTTTTGATTATCATACCAGCCTTTCCCCTCTTTCTCTCTGCTCTAACATGCATATCAGGACATGCTGGGAACTCACTAGAATGTTTGTGCTACTGCAAGTGCTCAGAAAACCTTTTTTTTTTCCAGTCAGTTCATCAGATTCATCTTTTGCTGAATTTCTCATACCTTGCTCCTTCTCTGATCATTAGTGGATATTGGGATTACAGTAGCACATGCATGGCACTAGAATGAGCATAAATGAGATCTATTTCAAGACTTGGCTCAGAGTCTTAATCTCTGAGGTATGAGTCATTTCTTCATTCTTCACTAATACATGACAAAACAGATTGCTTTGATTCATTGAAACAATACAGGATTCACAGAGGTGCATATTAAATGAGTTGATATCATTTGCTCATGGTTTATTTACATTTTGTGTAAAATAATACACCTAAAGAATTAAGTAAATGTAAGTCGAAAATTAAGTTATTACTCATTCATGTCACTTATTTGTCAAACCGCCTAATCCTATTAGCGTCACAGCCGACACTAGGCAAAGACACACTCACACCTAAGGGCAATTTGGAACAGTCAATTGTGAATATCTTTGGACTGTGAGAGAAACCTGGAGTACCTAGAGGAAACCCATGCAAGCAGGGGGAGGACATGCAAACTCAAGTCCCAGGCTCGAACCCAGGACCTTTTTGCTGTGAGGCGGACATGCTAACCACTAAGCCACCGAGCTGCCCAATTTTACTTTTTTCTTAAATATTTTAATAGAAATATATGAGGAGTTCACTTGCAAAACCTGCTAAATCAAGTTTTGTTTAAAAAAATATAAAATAAATACGTGCATTGATGAAATGTACTTTAATTGCACACTTAAATATAAGAGAAATTTAACCGTTTTATATTAAGGCAGTTTAATTGGTATGATGATCTCAGTCACTTTAATGGTGTTATTAAATTAGTATAGCTTTTTATTACTTTGATGATTACTAAGCCTCTGAATTATTTTTAGAAATAGCACCATATATCAAAATGAAAGCATTCTTGGCAGTAAAATTGGATAATTATTCGGCCCTTAATTCATTTATGTTTGTTTTATTTACGTTTTATTCATTTAAGTGGCTAAAAAGCTCTCAATATAAGTGAACTCTAAAAATTTACACTTTGGGAAAGTCATGAGACGGTGAAAGCAACTTCCATGTGACATTTGTTTTACCAAAACCCAGCATTGCATCAAAGAATATTCTAATCAAAAACCAACAGCCTCAATATTTCTCCGCCCAAGCATGAGTCTTGCTCACATGTATGAAGTTTGTCAATGTCTTGCACAGATGTGCCTCGTGGATGTTTGTTTCTTGCTTTCAATTCTTTTTTGGCCCTATGTTTGTTGCTTAATCCAAAAACATATCAGTAAATATGGGGAGAGGAGGTTAGAAGAAGTACCAAATGCATGATTTATGTGAATAAAATCCACCTTAATGTCAACTGTGTGCACTAAAGCAAAGAAAAAGACAAATGGGTTCTACCACTGGCAGTAGTGGAGAAGAGAAGAAGTGAGCGTTCCAGGTTTTCGCCGCTCTCAGCTTCGGGTTAAGAGAATTAAAATCTGTGCCTTGATTTACTACTTGCACTGTGTATTATTTAGTATACCACACCACAGTGCTGGAGAATATTATTTCCAGCATGACATTTTATTTGAGTAATTGGATGGAAGATGGAAGAAAAAGAAGAGAATCAGAATGGAACTTACAAACTCAGAAGGTCGGACTCCAGTGAGCGGCGCATACTCAACACGGTACTGCTGTACCTGGCCCGAGGCTGGCTCCCACCGGACGTTAAGGCTGTTGGGGGTAGGACGGTAAACCTGGATATTCCTGGGTGGGGTACGAGGAACTGTGGGGTGGAACAACATAGGAAGCAAAATACACAGTTTGTTTTAGAGGCCATTAAGACACTCAAGCTAAGATAGGAATATTAATAATTAATCTTAATCAGAACTCTATATTAAAATATGTATGTGTGCAAAATCATAGACAGATAGCTGCTGTTTTAATGATTTTATGGTTGGTTATTTTTAACCTAAATCTCAGAATGATAACATCATCAAGTCCCAAGGTAACATGGAGGAGTACTGCTTTAAACATAATTTATTTCAGTGTTTCAGGTGTTTCAGCATAAATTTATTCATCTTTGTGCATACATAGTTTCCCACTGCACAGGCAATGATTTTAATCTAAGCCTTTTGACGCATTCAACACAGATCTGTCAATAAATAGCATCACTTTATCAAAATTCTATACTTATACACATTAACTTCGGTATTGATATCATCATCATTCTGAGACTCCGTTTTTTTAAATTATTGCCCATAAAATGATTAAAACAGAAGCTATTGGCCCATGGATTTGCACACAGAAAGAAATTAATCTAGAGATTTGAGTGAGCTTAACTTGTAACAAGTGCTGTCTTCTGCTTGGAAAAGGAACTTGAGTGATTCAGAGTAATAAAGCTAGGAAATAAATGCTGAGCTAAGTATTATATAGGTTGGATTTTATGGCATGCATGCTGGGAATGCACAAAGCTTGGGGTACTGTGGGGCTAAACACGGTACATGTCCTTAAAACTAAAGCAAATGTGGATTTTGTTTTTGAGTTCAGTACAAAACTCCAAGCGTGATCTTGTTATAAACAAATGTTGCTGTGTTGTCGCTTCCAATTTGAGATGTATCCACAAAAATCCAAAATAAAGTTCCACAAAAGGCATTAATTGTTATGCACCAGGGCATTGAGGACAAGTACAGTACTGTGAGCATTTGTTCCAAATGCACATACAGTATTATGCAATATAAATTGAGCGTGATAACGTCTGCTTAGATATTAATAGTACAACACAGGAGAACTTGGCAAACACTGACCTAATATATGATACATTAGGGGATCCTGAACTGTTGTAAATCATTGGGGTGTAATTGTCACTGAGGGACTTGGGAAGACATAAATGGAAAGTTCCCTCTCACTGTTAGTGTTGTATAGAAGGGCGTTGGAGAGAACTGAAGAATTGGTTTAAATTCATGCTCCAGTGAAATTTGGGCTCTTCGATCAGTCTTCTCCAGACAGGGGATTTGCTGAGTAAGCATGACGTGCAGAGCTGAAATAAGGCCAATATGCTGAGCGTGAACAGACCAACCAGACTCATGGAAGACAGACAATATAATCTTTCCACAAACACAGTTTTCCCCCTTTGATGAAAAGCACAGATGTGGCTGGTGCACAGAGGGCCTAAATAATACCATTCGCTTATTATATATCATAGTACTATATAAGAGTGATAAGGAATTTCTTTCAGTGCACTCACGTGTCTTTCCCTTCTCTGACTGGCGCAGGCCCTCTCCCTCGGGATACACCGGAGCCACAGTAACAGTGTAGAGTGTATCTGATAAAAGATTCCTCAACACTGTGTTGGTGGTTCCTCCTGATACTTGCTCCTGGCAATATATGGGTGCTTTCATTAATACACACTTTCAGAGTAAGAACATGTATAAATGATGATGGAGATAAAGTCTGATATAGATTTGTATGTGATAGATCTCAGACAGAAAGTAAGAGCTTATTTTATTATCTATTAATCAACCATTATAGTTAAGTATAGCAGTTATAGCACAGTGTCATTGTATAGGCATGGGCATTAAATTATAATGCAATACACTTCGCAATCATTTCATGATAAGGGTAAACTTTAGGGTAGAATTGCTGTACCTGGAGGTAGCCAGATACTTTATTCAGTACAAGGAACATAAACCCCAAAAACCGTGCTGCTATTTTTTTACTAGGATTAAAAACGGTGTGCTTAACTCCTTCAAAGATATTGCAACGGTAAGACAAACAACATGTACACAATTATTTCAGCTGTTATTATAGCGCATAGTGCATCCTAGATGTACAGCATACAACCAATTCACACACGTCACCACAGGTTTGCTCATCAGCCATTCATTCATTACTGTATCTCTACTGCTTATCCGTCAACTAATCCCAACTGATTTCGGGCAAGAGGTAGGACAACCTGATACAAGCTCCCGGTTCATTGTACTAAATTATCTAGTTCTAGCAAAAGTAGATGCCTAAATACAAGATAAAAAATTTTAAAAATTGCCTATTTTTATTCTTAGTTTAGTTGTGGCCAATTCCCAACCATCAGGGAGTTCTTCCCTATCACAACAGCTACCCAACTAAAGAAGGCGAGGCAAGAAAGTGAGGCATTTGATGCCAGCTGACCACATTTTTTTAACTGCCTAACACAATTATATACATGAGCACACATGACAGCAGCCACCCATGACTGGCACGTATCTCTTACGAATAGAGCGGTTTTGTTTGCAAAATTGTGGATTCTTCTATAAAAATTCCAGTTTCCTTGCTACTTAACCCCAACAGAGTCATCATACTTTACTAATCAAAGAATGCATTTAGCACTTTGTATTTTGTAGAAATGTTTGAAATGTCTCTGAGACCCTATTGTCTCTAATATAAGGTAAAGCAAATTAAGCAAAAAGAAGGCGCTAGTGATCTGTCTATGTAGATATCTCACCATATCCTCAGCACCTCCCAAAGCAGGCACATAGAACAGTCGGTACTGGCGCACATTTCCTTCGGCGGGCTCCCAGCGAACTCTCAATGAGTTGGTGGTTGGGTCAGTCACCTGCAAGTTCTTCACACCACCCAAAGGTTCTTGACAATAAAAAATTATATTGTATAATCAAAAAGTTGGTTCAGAAGCAGAAGCTTTATATTTTCTTATAATGTCTGTGCCTTAGTGTGACATGTTTGAAAGGAATGTAACAGATACACACTTGTCTTTCCTCTCTCCGACTCTCTCTTCCCCTCCATATCGGAATACACTGGCACTACAGTCACTGTGTAATCCGTGTCTGGTTTTAGGTTCCTGAGAACTGTGTTGGTGGAAGCTCCAGATACCTGAGTCTGATGGGAAAGATGCAGAATTATTATTATCAAATAGCATTTCATGAGCCTGAGTCAGAGGTATTATTTATAACTTTAAAGTATATGCCTGCTGTTGCTACATACCATGCCTTCAGAACCTCCAGCAGTAGGCACATAGAGGACATTGTACTGACGGACGTCGCCATCAGCCGGGTCCCAACGCACCCTTAAAGAATTAACAGTGGGATCTGTCACCTGAAGGTTCTTTACTGCACCCTGTGGCTCTGTGTAAAACAGGACAACGTCAGCTGTGATGCAAACCTGTACCCTGTAACACGGCAACAGGAAATCACTGGTAAACGCAATACAAAATAAGTAGACCTACTCGTCTTTCCATTCTCCGACTGACGTTTGCCTTCGATGTCTTTCTCATATATGGGCAACAGTGTGACCTTGTAGACAGTGTTGGCATCTAAGTTACGCAGGACAGTGTTGGTAGTGGTGCCAGAAACTTGTTCCTGTTTACATGTTAAGGGGAAAATGTGAATTAATAGATAGGATTCAAGAGATAAGGCATGTACATCTAATTTATTTATTTATTTATTCATGTTACCATTTTTTCCTCTGTTCCTGGTTGTGTTACATAGAAAATCTTGTAGTGGCGAGGATTTCCATCTGCATGGTCCCAGCGTACATTCAACGTGCTTGCAGTGGGATCAGTTACCTGCAGGTTCCGAACTCCACCCAGAGGTTCTGGTGAAATAAGCAAATTTATCTGATTACAAAAATACACATTTAACAGTAGCATTCATTCCTTTATTACTCTTCATTAAGAGTAATACTTTAACCTGGTCATGGTTTCAATGGATAAGGGAACCTGTTCTGAAAACACAAGATTCCTACAAGATCCCCACATCCTACCAGGTCACACTGCACGGTTATAGTCGGCAGTCCACTTTCCAACAAGTTTTTGGGAGATAGGATGAAACCGAAGCTCCCAGAAGAAACCCCACATAAAACATGTACAAGGCTTGCAACATTTTGCTAAACAGGAACACTGGAGATGTGAGAAAGCTGCCCGAGCGCTGTGCTGCCCATTGATGCATTTCTGAATGCAAAACTGAAACTCGTTCTGGCACTGTTAGTCTTGTTAGTCCTATCATATTAAATTCAAATTCAAATTCAAATTCAAATTTATTGTCACATACAAATTATACACAGTACAATATGCAGTGAAATGCTTAGTACGACTTAGTACGACTGTCCCAATGTAAAGAATTAAACTGTCATTTAATTACCTACAGTGCTAAGCCAAAACGAAAACAATACATATGCTAATAGTTTGTTCGACCACCTTTAGCTTTGATTATAGTGTGTAATCACCATGCCATTGTTTCAACAAACTTAAGATACATGACATTTATTTCCATGCAGAGTTGGGTTTATTTTTTTCACTGATATCTTTGAACCTGGAATCTGGAAAATTGAACCACTCCATAAAGTCTTCTCCAGCACATACCAAACACTTTAAACAGTGCTAAGGTCAGGATTCTGTGGTGCTGGTTCATGAGTGGAAATGATTTCTCATGCTTCCTGACTCACTCTTTCACTATTCAAGTCCAAATTTTTTATCTGTAACATCAGAGAAATAAAAGTTCATTAATGGGATAACCTGGTCATTCAGTACATTCAAGTTTCAGCTGACTTCATTTTATTGCCACATAATGTTGCTGTGCCTCGCCCTGACCAATTAAAGCAACAATGCCATGGTGATTATGCGCTGCAATCAAGGCTAAAGGTGCTCCAACAAAATATTAGAATGAGCAGCAATTTTTTTTTTCTTTTGGCCAGGCAGTGTATATTTAGAGAAAGTGTGCATGTTACAACTCTCTAAACGCAGCCTAAGCTGTACACACCAGCCAACAATTCTAACGGATTTGATTTGTCATAGAAAATTACCTTGTAATTATTTTGTTCCAGTTTTATAGGCCCATAAATTAACTCTTAATGCAACAGAAGTCTTGTCAACTGAAAATATTTATTTTGTGCTGTTTGTTTCCAGCAGTGGAAATAAGTTAATATATCTAATTACAAATCTAACACTTACTTGTCTTTCCGTTTTCTGACAAGGGTTTCCCTTCCATCTCATGGTAAACAGGTACAAGAGTAACCGTGTACACTGTGTCAGGTTCCAGATTCTTCAGGATGGTGGAGGTGACGCTCCCAGGGACTTGTTCCTGTTCACATACATGCATTACTAATATTTAAGTGTCGTTTAAGTGCCATCCAACTTTTTGAGTTCAGGCTTGACCGAAATTCAAAATACTCACTCACCCACTCACTTATTTGCTGAACTACTTAATCCTACTACCATATCCTAGGGTCACAGAGAGGCTGGAGTCCCTCTCAGCCAATACTGGGCAAAGGTGGGGCACACCCTGAACAGCCGCACACACACAATTGTTCATTCTCACACCTTGGGGCAATTTGGAACAGCCAATTAACACTACTGTGCATGTCTTCAGACTGTAGGGAGAAACCGGAGTACCCAGAGGAAACCCTTGCAAGCACGGGGAGAACATGCAAGCTCCACACAGAGACGCCCAAGCCCAGGACTCGAACCTTCTGCTGTGAGGTGGACGTGCTAACCATTAGACCACCTTGCCACCTTAAATTCAAAATATAAGGTGTTATATTATAAAATCATGTCTCACCACATCCTGTTCTCCACCAGCTTCAGGAGCATAAATGACAATGTACTCCCTGACGCTGCCCTCAGCCGGGTCCCAACGAACATTAAGTGTGTTTATAGTTGGATCAGTAACCTGCAGGTTCCCCACAGTACCCAGGGGTTCTGAGAACAACAATGAAATTGAAATTTTTAGTGATTTTCTTCATTCCCATCCAATGATTGATGTTAAATGTATTTAATAGATTATTTGACTTTCCTTTTTGGACGTTCCCATTATTACTTACTTGTCCTGCCCTTCTCGGAGAGCTGTGGTCCATCCCCTTCAGCATAAACAGGCACCACGGTGACCGTGTATAGTGTGTCGGGTTTAAGATTTTTCATCACATAAGTAGTGGTGCTTTCAGATACTTGCTCCTGTGAAGTAGATCAGGAGACATTTTGCTGAGCTGAACTGCCAAAGGTGAAAATGGAAAAAGCTTACCATTCAGCATGTTCTGGTAATAATGTATTATCTCAGTTGATCTCTTTCTCTCTCTCTCTCTCTCTCTCTCACTCTCTCTTTCTCCTTAGGAATTCTAACTCAAACCTCATGGCATATTCCTGTCAATTTCGAATAGGTACTTCAAATTTCTCAGAGATCCATTACCGAATGCTGAGTAATAACAATTTATTAATAAATTACATTTTGAGATAATATCCTTCACTCACTTGTTGTTGTTTTTTTTCTTCTAGCAATCCTGAATATTGCCAAGCAAAATATGCATGTCAAGGCTCCATTTCCAAACAACAAGCGAAACAGATTTAATAATAAATTCACTTTTCAAAGATGTGTGTTCTCTCACTTGATTTGCTTTTAGTAATCCTGAAAACTGGCATGTCAAACGATATACCAAATCTTAAATCACGGATTTAAAACCTCGGTGACATTTTCATCTGTCTATGTGAAAATCCCATTTGGAACACAACAAGGATTAGCTTTTTCAGTCATCAGGGCCTACGCCAGGCACTTACACTACATTACACATTTCAGAAAATCTTTACCTGTTATCAAGTGTGCCATCAACACTGTTTTGATGAAGGCGTTGTTATGCAAAAAAATAAATGTTGAGGCAAAAGAGGTAGAATTGTACCACAAGCTCGGTGCCTCCATCTGTTGGACTATAGATGACTTTGTAGCCTTGAACATTCCCATCAGCAGCATCCCAGGTAGCTGTCAGCGTGGTGAATGTGGCATCAGAGATACGAAGACCCCTGACACCACCAAGAGGCACTAAAATAAGACAGTGTCTCATCAAGACAAGGGACAATGACAAAATAAATCAAAAACTGTTCCATCACTTAATACTCACAGGTCTTTCCATTGTCAGACTGGCGCAGACCCTCGGTAGCTGGATAAACCGGTAGAACTGAGACAATGTAAACAGTGTCTGGCTGAAGATTCCTTAGTACAATGTTGGTTGTGCCCTGGGGAACTTGTTCCTGTTCAAAACACAAATGTAGACATTTTAGTTTGTCCTTATGTTACTGCAGAACTCTCTCCTTATGGTGGCACAGTGTCTAGTGGTTAGCAGGTCTGCCTTAAACCAAGAAGGTACTGGGTTTTAGCCATGTACCCGGTGTGGGCATTTGCTCTCCCTGTGCTTACGTGGGTTCCCTTCAGGTACTCCAGTTTCCTCCCACAATCAAAAGACGTGCACATTAGGCTTGGATATTCTGAAATGAGTGTGAATGGTTGTGTGTGTTGGCCCTGTGATAGTCTGGCAAGCTGTACAGGGTGCACCCTGCCTTCGCCAAGAATCAGCTGAGATAGGCTTTAGCCATGCTGTGACCCTAGTAAAAGATAATGTGTTATGGAAAATAAGATGGGATTATATGAGACTATTTGCTTATGCAAGGTAAAGTAAGGAATTAGGTTAAAGCTTTTGGATCTACAACACAGTACCCTGAGCATCAGACCCAGCAAATTGATAATTGAATGGTTCAGTTAAACTGTTAAACTCTATCTGCCTGTTTGGGCCAAACATCTGGAACATATGTGTTTATTTATTTATTTTCTTTCTTGTTAGATGAACCCAAGAGAAACTCAATAAACTAAAGAAGACACATGAAGAAATATGTATTCAAAAAACAAAACCAAGAACAGAACGAGTTACAACGAGCCCCACCATATCTTCAGTGCCTCCAGCTGCAGGGACATAGAAGATCTTGTACTGGCGTACTGCCCCATCAGCAGGTTCCCACTTGACATTGAGAGAGGTCATGGTAGGGTCAGTGACCCTCAAATTCTTTACTCCACCCAGGGCCCCTGCAGGAAAGAACTATGTTCATTTTTGTTTTACAATTTTGCTGTGGGATATTTATCACCTTCTGACAAAGGAAGCACAAATGAGACCTCTGTACTATTAATCAAAAAGACTGCAATACAGATAAATTGAATAAAAAGATAGATAGATAAATAGATAGATGGATGGATGGATGGATGGATGGATGGATGGATGGTTTAACACCACTAACAGTAAAACTTACTTGTCTTTCCATTTTCTGACATTCTGATACCATCACCTTCGGCATATACTGGATACACGGTCACGGTGTACAGAGTGTCTGGCTGCAGTCCTCTCAGAATGGTGGTGGTAGTGGTACCTGATACCTGCTCCTGTTCATTGTCATGTACACATAATTTTAATAAAATATCTAAGCCAAAATTTATACAGTATTTATTTCTTGATTTATTGTATGCGAAATCAGACATTCTCATTAACAGCAAGCTGTTCAGTCCTACCATGGTTTCAGCTCCACCGGCTGCAGGAGCATATACGACTTTGTACTCCTTTACTTTTCCTTCAGCCGGCTCCCAGCGTGCATTCAAAGAAGTCATGGTAGGATTCAGGACCTGGAGGTTTCGCACTCCACCTAATGGTTCTGGAAGACACATACACATACTTTGATGAGCCTTAACTTAACTTATTGTTAAAGATCAGATATTATATATATCAGATATATTTTCAGAGCTTTATTTTTCATTTCAGACACCAGTGGAGCACCAAAGAATGATTCCTAATTCAAAAAACTCCACAGTTCTTCAGAAAGCTGCTTCCCCACTTCCCCTGTGCATTCTGGACAGCCTGTTTGGATTCCTCATCCCATTTATGGTCTTTCTGATTTCTGTGCCTACTCTGTTCTGACTGGTCACCTTTCTGAAGTGGGTCGCCTTTTCTTTCACTGCACTGGGAGGCAGACCAGGATGAGAAGAAATACTGTACCACTGTGACTTGTGGGCGGAGAATGCCCAGCTAATTAGAAGGCCAAGCACGGCATGACGCACTAGTGTGCACAGAAAAAAAAAATTGGGGAAAACCTTGTGTTTACGGCCAGCTCAAACAGCCCAGAGGAAAAACTGAAACATGCGCTAATCTCTTTATTTGACATACAAGCGTTGTCTAACACAGCTATCCAACACTGTAACAACATTTATAGGTTCATTTATAAGACCACAAAATGTCCACTTACATCTTACAAACACCTCGGTTAGGTTCTTGAAGAAAGAAAAAAACAACGTACTTGTCTTTCCTTGGCCAGAAATGTCTTTGGGCTCTCCAGTACGGTATACTGCTGCTACAGTGATGGAATACGGTGTGTCAGGAGTCAGCTTCTGAAGAATAACACTGTTCTTCTTTCCTCCAACCTGGGTCTGTTTGGAAATCGATGTCAACAGTCAGTTGCTGTTTGCTTTGGACAAATTATTGGAACTCCCTTTTATTTCTGTTCAGAAACTATGTCATCAAAGTAACCACTGGCTGACACGTTGAACATCGTCTTAGCATTGTATTGTTATACCCCACAAAATAAACCCGTACACAAAGATTTGAACTAAGAGTCGTTTTAGAAGCAACACTTCTGTGTGAAAGCTGGTCTAAGATTCCGGTCCAATAGCACTTCAAGCCAACGGTAACATTTATCATGCAAGTGCTAATCAAATGAGTTGGAAACAAAAGGACAGCGCATGCCTTTTTTGAATTCGGAGTATTTCTGGGATTATGTGTTTTGGAAATTTGGACTTCGTATACTCAAATGAACTTAAACTGAAATGACAGTTTAAGAAACATATAAATTAGTATTCGACCATATGTGCTAGAACCACATGAGGTCTTTGGCCTGCTGACAAAAGTATATTCTCATGATTTTCCGCTACTGTGCTTTGCCAAGCTTTTTGCTGCAGTTCTTGTTCATTTTGAGACATTTCACTGGATGTAATAATTGTATCTAAATTAGAACACTTATTTTGCTGATCTAAAATGTTCCACTGCTCTTTCCTGATGAACCCTTCAGATGGCTTAGTAATGTGTTTTGGGTCATTGTCTTGTTGCATAGCACTACACGGACTGTTGAGTCTGGAGGAAATGAATTGGTGCATCATTCGGTTATCTACATGTTAAAAAGTTTAAACCAGATCCAAAGTTTAATTCATATGGCGAGGATTAGCAGGTTAGCATTTTATACTAACCAGTGATAATATATCAAAATCTTTGCGTGTAATGTAGTAGGAGTGGTACCATTTATTTTTGTTTAATTTTTATGTATTTATCTTAAGCAAAACAAATTGTAATCAAATGTACCAGTTGCAGGATTATCCATGGATATGTTATAATTGAAGGTATCAATCAGACATTACATTCGTTCATTCATTCATTTGTTCATTTGCTGAACATTTAGTCCTATTAGGGTCACAGGGCAGCTGACTGTGAGTGAAGGCGAGGTACACAATGAGGAGCTTTCTGTGAGGCAAACGTGCTACTACTACACCGCCGTGCCACCCCAAACATAACAAATATTACAAAACAATGGGTTTATTCAATAATATATTTTAGCTTAACAAAATCCTTTTTTGTTAGCATGACATGCCACTACTTTAGGATATATTGTTGCAATCTGCCAAAACTCATCTTTGAATTCAAACTTATTTCTTCACATGTGCAACATTATTCGTGCAAAAACATGTAAAATTTCAAAGTCTACTCCTTAAATGATATCAGTTGGTGAACAAAGCCTGGTGCTGTAAAGATCATGTGCTCACATGTGCGGTGTGTGTAGTGTAAGTAAGCCCTGAGGCAGTGACATCATCTAAATATTAATGTGTAAGAAAAGACAAATAGCCCAAAGATTCATTCTTCTCATTGTAAATCTGACATCATTGCTATTTCTTAAATAACGAGTTAGAAACTTCTCCAGCTGTTTTCAGACATAGTGGGACATGTTTATATTTTTCAACATGGGGGAATTTCTTGGTATTTACGATCTTATTTAACCCTGTGCTCAGTTTTCCAGGCTAGCCCTTGAGGACTCCCATGCTGGCCAGGGTTTGTTAAAAAAGTTGAAGGTGCTACAAAGTCATTAAGACTTCAAACATAGAAACTCTGAGCTTGAATGTGAAAACAAAGCACTTGCCTTCCCATATCTAATGTCTTGGAGAGTTACCAGAAAAAAAAGAATAAATTCCAAACTCTGCAACTTTTGGAGAACTAAGAGGAAAATCTCTTTTACGACCAAACTGAAATGTTTCGATTAGCATGTCTGGTCCTACTTCTTAAACGAGGTTAAAAAGGAGATTGAGACCATAGAGTTCATGTACATTTGTATGTTTTGTTAAATTGTATTGGAACAGGGGCAGTGGTGGCCTGGTGGTAGGGTGCTGGATTACTGATCCCAAGGTCGGGGGTTCAAGCGGGTTGTCACTGCTGTCCCCCCCAGTGCAGCTAACTGGGTTATCAAAGGCCGGCCATGTCTCTCACTGTCTGTGGT
>JAOUQZ010000033.1:7599496-7609717 GCA_028564935.1 Neosilurus hyrtlii | reverse complement strand
TGGGCGCCAGCCTCCCCGCGACCCTAATTAGGAATAAGCGGTTCAGAAGATGAATGAATGAATGAATGAATGAATGTGACATGGTGGCATTGTGGTTAGCACCTCTGCCTCACAACAAAAAGGTCCTGGGTTCAAGTCCCAAAGGCGTTTCTGTGTGAAATTTGCAATTCTCCCTGTGCTTGTATGGATTTTCTTTGGGTGCTCAAGTTTCCTTCCACAGTTTAAAGACATGTACATCAGCCACCCTTATAAACCTTAAAGCAACTCAGTAAATGAGATAAAATAAGATTTACTCCAGCCTGGTCTTCAGACTTCAATTTCTGGGCTGACCTTAGAAAATGCATATTAAGTTTCTCTCTAACAATCATTAAAATTCAGTTCAGCTTCATACTATACTATATGTGGGGGGAAGGTTTTAACTGCTTGGGGTATACCTTTTACACTATTACAGAGATTTGTACTGAGGTCATCAACGATGTCCAACAGGAAGGAGAAGTCATTAACGTTGTACATGTGGATCTTTTCAGGTTCAGAGGCAATGGACCTCAACTCATTCTCATCAGCATTCTTCACACCTGTGTCCAAAGCCAAAACATCATTCATAGAACCATTCATATATATACATTTTTTAATAGCTTACAAACAAGTCCATGTTGTAAATTGTGACTTAATACATTTTATTGCTTCACAAGCTTCAATGAAATGTTCAAAATTATTGGAGAACAGCTTTATATTAATTAAAAAATACCTTTATAATTTGCATAAACGTTCAAATCAGAAATCTTTTCATGTCTAAGCTGTCTGACTAGCTTAGTACAAAGGTTCTGGTTTTACAAATTTTGTAATAATTTACATATCAAATGTTATTTCAGATTTCATGGCTTCAACAACTCCCTAAAAGTATAAGATAATGGTAACAAATGTGACACATGTACCATTAAACAATAACAATTATCCAGCATTGAGCAAAATTTAAATAAAGTTTTGTTTGTTTGTTTATTTATTTATTTTTATTTCAAAGCTACTTTGACTATTTTTACTAAAGCAACACCAAGCATAATAAACTCGGACACCCACCAATAGCATAAAGCTCGATGTTTTCGTTCTTCAAACTCTGGGAGCTAACGATAATGTCGTCCTGTGACTTGCCATCAGTAATGAGGACACCAATCTTACGAGAGTCATGCCTGAGCCCCACTTCTGGTTTAAAGTTGTTCTGCAGGATGAATTTCAAAGCCAGACCTGTTGAGTAGAGGATAAGTAAGAAAAAACATAAGTGAAGCTATAATTGGAGACATGCACTTAGTAAACTAATCAAAACTCTAAGAGAAAATGTTATAAAACTCTCCCTGACATACTGAACATATGCTTCTCACAGTAGACATTAGCTAAATATTGTGGATTAAAACCTTCACAGTACCCGTCATGGTGTTTCCGCCTTTATACGGCAGGTCGTCGACAGCCTTTAAGAGACTTTCACGGGTGGGGTGAGAATTAAGGTTCCACTCTGTCCTGGGGTCTCCACTGTACTGAGCCAGACCTGGAAATGGTACATATTAAATGTCACATCAGACAAAGATTTAGGAGAATCTCATTTTAATTTATATCAACCTCACACATTTAAGTGAAGGGCATTGCGAAAATCAGGGAATAACTCATTTCGGGGCCCTAAATCAGAGCTCACATCTGGCATCCAGAAGTGTTATGTAGTTACCATAAATCTGTGCCTCTAAAAAATATGCACCAAAGCACCAGAGCCTCACCAATCTGCACCCTGTCCGGTCCAATGTCGAAGACGCCCACCATGCGAGAAATGAAGGTCCGAATGGTCTTGAAGTTCAAACGCCCGATGCTCCAGGAGCCATCCACCAGCAGAACTATATCTGCTTTGGCTTGAGTTTTACACTGTGCATCTGTAGAATGAGGACATGGAGGACATAAAGATACCAGGTCAAAAAGCTTTATTGACAGGGAATCCCTGAGATAAAGATGAAGATCAAAGAAAACAGTAAAAGTAAGCATTTAATGCAATCAGCTCAGAAACAAACACACACTAAAACACAAGTTTAAAAAAACACACACATTTGAGAAAAACTTTATTTTCTTTCTTTTTTGTTTCAAACAATGGACAATATGCACAAAGGCGTTACCAGTAGCCCATCCCTCCCCCCTTTCCCTCCACGGTTTCCTTCTTGCTCCAGTATTCAGTCTTCTCTGATATCAAGCCCTGGAGGCCAGACATGATTGCCCTCTGTCACCTCACGTAGAAGGGGGTTTGTAGATGAGTGATATATGAGCACAGCCCTCCCTGAATTATGGCACATTCTTCCTCCAACATACGTTTTTTATACAGCTCCAGACACCTGCAAAGACACTAGTACAATGCATACATTGCCTCGGTCTCTGAGATTGAAAACATGTTATACGAAGCACATTGATTTATTTACGACTAATTCAAGGGAAAGCAAGATGCCTATCTAAAATACTGAGCTCAGTGACAGGAGCAAACCTGAACACTGAGTATCCTGAACATCAAATCTATCAATCAATCTATTTGTCTATCTATCTATCTTTCTATTCATCTATCTATCTCTCTCTAAAAAGGTAGTTGTTTTAGAGATCATATGAAAAAATCCACACAATATATAAATAAATAAAGTCGTACAAAAAGTGCTTTGCAGATTTTCATAGTTACCATCAAATATTTACATATATATATAAATTCATGTGATATGTAAGAAAAAATAAAAACTTTTTCATCCCGACAAGCCTGTTTTGTGGTTTCCCACTCATCAGGGGATTTATTAAAGAACATTCGATTTCATTCGTGGGCAACCACGAAACAGGCTTGTTGGGATGAAAAAGTCTTTTTATTTTTCTCACATACATATATATAGCTGCCCAGCGAGGGGTGTACACATCCCTCGTCCAGAGTTGGCTGAGATGGGTGCCAGCCTCCCCAAGACCATAATTAAGATTATTCATTCATTCATTCATTCATTCATTTTCTGAACCGCTTAATCCTAGTTAGGGTCGCGGGGAGGCTTGCGCCCATCTCAGCCGACTCTGGGCGAGGGCAGAGTACACCCGGGACAGCTCGCCAGGCCATCACAGGGCAGAAACACGCTGACGGCTATGCAGCCTACTCTTGACGACAATCAGCAATGGTTCTTTTACATGCCTCTCATCACAGACAGTGAGAGACATGGCCAGCCTTTGATAACCCAGTTAGCTTCACTGGGGGGTAATTAAGACTAAGCGGTTCAAAAATTGAATGAATGAATATATATATCTGTAGTTCTGATGGTATGGTGCATGTTTTTGCCTTGGCAATATATACTGTATATACAAATAAAATTCAATCAGTAAATAAATAAACCAATATTATTGTTTGTAATGATATTGAGTACAGGAATCAGCTCTCCAGCTAAATTTAGCCTGAAACAAAGCTTCAGATCAGAGCCTGACAATAAGTTTGATAAGTTTATTGTGTCTCAGCTACACTGAAGAAAGAATATTTGCTCAGGGTCAGGCTCTAATCTCAGCTCTCACTGGATAAGCACAACATATTCCGAGCTTCACGCTGCTCTGGGGCAACACCGCACAAGTCTCACACTCTCTTTTTCTCTATTGGCTGCAAAACCCTCTTTAACTGGAAGCAGTGTTTCATGACCATGAGGGCTTTTCAGAAGCAGCTTAATAATACTCTATGAAAGAGAAGGAGGTGGTAGACTCAGATGTGACATTTCATGGGCCTGTTTTTTTGTTGTTGTTGTACAGGTAAGAAAATCTTGTTATACGTAATGAAACCCTGCAGATACTGAAACTCTGGCAAGGGAAAATAGCAAGGAAATAAAACCATTGCTCAGTGTATCAGTCATTGTGTGATCATCAGATCAGCACACAGGGATATGAGGAATCAGTTCGTACTGTAGTGCTATTAAATTCTCAATTCTTATTGGTGAGACGGTACAGATTATTTTTTGGTAACAGTATGACTCGAGCAGTTTTCGGACTTTTCTATAGTAATTGCTATTTCAGAAAGACAAATTCACTATGAATAACATTCCACATAAACCTTTCATTATTTAATGGGGATGTTTCTTGTGAGGAGACATACAAGTATTTAGCATTTTTAAAGGAGTCTCCAGTGCTAGCTTTGCTAAGGTAAAACTGTATCTTAGAGAGGCTCTGAGCAAGATTTTTTGTTATTTTAAAGAACATTAGTGATAAGAAGAATTTCTTCCACAAACGTCCCAAAACATTAAAAATTATGTTTTATTCCCCTCTAAATTTTTGATAGCGTATACTGTGATATTCTTTTAAGTGTGTATATCGAAAGCGTGTGCACTTGTGTATCTGTTTACGTGTATTGAAGTTTTACCAGGAGGGTCCATGGGTGGGGCTTCAGGTGGATCAATAAGTGTTGTTTTCTCCTCTCCAGCCAAAGGTAAACTCTGTCCTCCATCAAACATTCCAAACACAGCCACTGAGTACTTAGTTCCTGCTCTGCGGATAAACCCGGACAACAAACTTTTAGCAAAAATGATGAGTGTAAGAGTGGAAATGAAAAGTTATCTGTATTTTCCTTACTACCTGAGCTCCTCTAAGACGACTGTGTTGTCATATGGTCCCACAAGCATCTCTTCGAGATTCACTTCATTACCACTTGGATGAAATGTGACTTTATAGCCACGTACATCACCCGGCGCTGGGTCCCAAGTCACCCGGAAACTAGTTTTGGTCGGTTCAGAGGTCTGCAGGTTTCTTGGCGCTTTATAAGGTGACACTGTATGAAAAACAGACCGATACAGATAGCTATTTTAGCTTATGATGATAAAGTTATAAATGTACTCCAGTAACAGAGGAGAAAATACACCAAGCATTTTAACTTCACTTTAAACAACACTCATTAATAGTAATTAGCGTTATTAATAACCAAAACACAAGTAAGTACTAATATAATCTTTTCTTTACCCGTTTTTATCCCCTTTATTTATTATTTATATTTCCACCTGTGGGTCTTTAGGAGTTCCCAGATCATGGGGAATACTTTTTGGTTTCTTTTCTATAAATATTACCAAACATGAGGGCACCTATGATTAGCACCATACTGGTGTTTGCTGCCTCAAGTTCATGAGTATGTAACTCATTTCATTCATCCATTCATTCATTTTCTGAACCACTCAATCCTAATTAGGGTCGCAGGGAGGCTGGCGCCCATCTCAGCCGACTCTGGGTGAGGGCAGAGTACACCCTGGACAGCTCACCAGGCCATCGCAGAGCAGAAACATTCTGTCGGCTATGCAGCCTACTCTTTACGAAAGTCAGCAATGGTTCTTTTACATGCCTCTCACCACAGACAGTGATAGACATGGCCGGCCTTTGATAACCCAGTTAGCTGCACTGGGGGGAGTATATAACTGGTCTATTTAAAAAATAATTGATGGTCAGATACTATACTCCTTTTTAGACCTGTATTTTTCATTTCAGACACCAGTGGAGCACCAACTCCTAATCCACATGGTGAAAGGCCTGTTTGGCTTCCTCCTCCCATTTATGGTCTTTCCCCTCTCTGTGGCTACTCTGTTTTGATTGGTTGCCTGAAAACTCCATGGTCAGGGAGGAAGTAGTGGGAGGCAGAGCAGGATGGGCGGAGATAACACTATCCATGGTGTGCGGTGGGGGAAGACAAGCTGATCAGAATAAAAAAAAAAAAACCAAGAAGCAGCAAAACTCCTATGTTTACAAAACGCTTATGCGCTAACCTCATTATCTGACAATCTGACATCATGTAACACAGCTATTCATCACTGAAACTAAAAAATGTATCGATTCAATCATATCACCAGATTTACTGTGACAGTCAAAAGAAGAAAAATAGAATAATCTAGTTTTGGATTGGTTTCAGATAAAAAAATAACATCTGGTTTGGAAAAGCACAACTTTGTACTGTGAAAATAATCATACTTCACTAAGACAACATGGAAATGTTATATCTATCTTGCAAATATTATTCCGTGTACAGAGCCAAATTTATGAAAAATAAAGGAGTGAATATTAGGTGCCTTGATGTTATAACAACAATAATATGGGATATTGGGTTGGGTGTAAAAATCGGTCTCACAATGATTTTACTATGCAATAAAGAGATATTAACTCTCAGTTCAAAACCACAAATCACAAAAATACTAATGGGAGTAGTTAAGCTTCTATTTACATTAGAACTCTCCCTCTCTCTCTCTCTCTCTCTCTCACACACACTCACACATACACACACACACACACACACAAACCTACATACACAAACACTCATAACCCCCACCCCCTGTGACTCATGGGCTTTGAATTATGGGCCAACGTACGTGTAGTTCCTACTCCTTGCCTTGCTTTGCCTTCTCCGCGCCTGTAAATAGGATGTACGGTGATGTCATATGTGGTCATGGGCTGCAGTTTCTTCAGCACGGCGGATGTCATGTTGTTGGCCACTTTCATACTGAGCTGTCTACCTCCAGATTGAGGCACATATGTCACTCTGTAGTTCAGCACACGGCCAGGAGCTGGCTGCCATCTCACTCTCATTGACTTTTCTGTCTCATCAGACACTATCAGTGTCTTAGCAGCAGCGGAAGCTGGAGAGAAAAACAACTGGATTACAGTCCAGTAGCTGAAGTGTTTGAGCACATGTCTAAATCATCAGACACATTACAGTGTGTTACAAAGTCAGAAACCACCAAAGCAAGTTTGCACAGTGCTAATCTGGAACTTATGAGCTTTCCTTCCTTATGAACTTACATCTGGAATAAATAGAAAGACTCCTGCTACTGTATATGGCAGTCACAAGTTCAGAGTGGACATTTGGTCCTCAGAAGAAATACTCTCATTAACTCATTTGTCACACCACTTAATCCTACGATTACACACATATTTCACACACATCCAGACCTAGGGGCAATTTGGAACTGCCAAGTAGCCTAATCTGCATGCCTTTGGACTGTGGGAGGAAACCAGAGTTTGCAGAGGAAACCCATGCAAGCACAGGGAGAACATGCCAACTCCACACAGAGACGGCTTAGCCTAGAACTTGAAACCCAGGACTTTCTTGCTGTGAGGTAGACATGTTAACCACTAACAAGAAAGAAATAAAGAAAATAAACTATGTTATTATTACTATTAATTTATAATAATAATAATAATAATAATAATAATGATGATGATGATAATAATAGTAATAATAACAACAATAATAATATACTGCCTTTCTACCAGCAGTACCTTGTCACTCTGGAAAAAGAAGGTGAAGGAAAAGGAGTTTTTCTTTTTTTGAGCAGTGGAAAATCTGGTCTTTGAAACAGTAGATGGAAGTGCAGGGACTGGCTTCGGAAGAAATTCATCATTTCTGCTTTGGTTTGCTACATTTTCACTTTTGTATTATGTAGATCTCAGTTCAGCTCTCCAGATATAGTCCAGAGACAACCAATGAATTAAACTCAGATTCAATTTTGCAATAACAATCAACCAAACATGTTTCCTATTAAGAAATTGTCTAGGGATGGCTGATGAACTAAACCCATAAAACACACAGCAACACTTCTTCAACTACAAATTGCTCCTGATAAAACATTAAAAAAATAAAATATGCAAAAGATTTCAGTTCCTCCAAACTATTCTCTCTGTGTGTCTGAAGCAGCTTGTGACTGTCATTTCCTGTTTAGCAGAGCCAAAGACTATCTGTTAAATTTTTTTTTTGCTTACTCTCTTCCAAATCCTTCTTGTTTCCAAGAAATGACTGCCTCCAAGAATTTTACTAGGAACAATTTTACGAATGGAAAGAATTGTGGCAATCCAAAGTGCTGATTGACCTGAGTGATCCTTTGCACCCATAGCCAGAGAACGAGTTCAACTTAAACTGCACGTATGGTGCAGGGACTCCTGCTGATACAAAACTACAAAAAAGAAGAAGAATCTGTCTCTCAGCTCTGCATTATTAGATGCCTCACATTTCCTTTGCTCCATTGACTTTCCCTCTATTGACATCCATGTGTAGACAGAGAAGGCGTACGGTCTTTAACTAAGCGTGTCCGAAGCCTGTTAGAGCCCGTCTCCGACATACGGCCCAAATTAGAGCCGGCAGTTCACAGATGCATGGTTTTAAAATGCTTTCACTCCATTGCCATGATGTTATCTCCCCAGCCCTCACCCCTTCTCTCATAACCATCGTCTCACTTTTTCCACTGAGGAACAGCCAAGGAGACTCCAAACCCCCATTTATATTACCGAATCCTGCTACTTCTGCATGGTCTCAGCAAAAAAGAATTTGTCTGACTAACCACGAAACCCCGATCAAAATATGACTTATCAGACCATGGGGTCAGGCTTTACTGAGCTGTAAATGAATGTGGTTTTAGCAGCAAGGACTACCACAAAAAAGTCTCAAGAGCTATCGTGGTGACTATCCTAAATCGATTGCAAGGGGGTTTTGGTTACACTGTCATTGCCTTGGTACAGTCTGGTTTTGAGGTTCACAAAGCCAATGTTCATGAAAAGGAGCAAACAGAAAGTGAAGATGTTCAAAAACATTCTCAAATAGTTTGTAGATTCATAGTGAACAATGACAATGAACTTTATGAATTATACAGCAAGTCTGACTTTACTCAAACCAGCTCTTAGAGGGAGATTACCATTGTTCCATTATACATCACTTCTGGTCAATTATGTGTCATTTTAAGCCCATAATATATCTGACATCTTGGGAATGACCACAGTTGCTGTGATTTCACCATTCACAAATAATGTTTTTTTGGGGAAAGGAAAATACTTCTGCTTCCAGTCATAATAATTTTATTGCAATATTTGAAGCCACTGATGGCAGGACGGTGACATAGTGGTTAGCACATCTACCTCACAGCAAGAAAGTCTTGGGTTTGAGTCCTCGGCTCAGCTAGGGTTTTCTGTTTTGAGTGTGCATGTTTTCTCTGTGTTTCGGTGGGTTTTCTCCGGGTACTCCTGTTTCCTCCAACAGTGCAATGACATGCACGTTGGGCTAAGTGGCTGTTCCAGATTTACCCTAGGTGTGGATGTGAGTGTGAATGGTGGTGTATTTTGTTGGCCCTGTAATTGACTAGCGAGTTATTCAGGGTGTACCCAGCCTTCGCCCAGAGTAGGATCCAGCCCCACCATGACCCCAGTAGAATTAAGCAGATTGCCTAATAAATGAATGAATAAATGAATCCACTGGCACAGCTAAAGTGGAGTATGTTTACTAATGTAAAGACTAACTGTCATCTTTTGTAGACAAGTAGAAGTAAATCGGTGTGTAAAATTAACTAGTTAGCATGAACGCTACCTCATAATTTGGTATAATGTAACTCGTTCATTCATATAGGCAGAAATACATGACATTGGGATGGTGACATTAAAAGATATCAAAATTTTTTTAATGATTTCTTTTTTGGTTAAACTTCTACACAAAAAGAGGGACCTTTAAAGAAAAATCTAATATAACATACCATCAGTGGTCTCTTCTCCCACCAGAGGCTCTCCTTCTCCCAGGCTGTAGGAGGCAAAAACAGACACTCGATATCTTGTTTCAGGGCTTAGACCCTCCAACAGACTGCTTGTCACATCTCCTGGCACAGTTATCTCCCCTGATTCATCACTAAACTGCGACATCCAGTGGACACGATACTGCCTGACACGACCTGGAGCAGCTGACCATGACACCATGAAGCTTGAATCTGTTACATCGCTGGTTATCAGGTCTCTAGGCGAGCCAAGCTCTGTGGAGAAAACACACACGGCTTTGAAAATTAGAGGCTAATGAGGAAATTGCAGCGACATTCTTTTTCTCAAAACCACATGGTGGCTCTGGGAGAACTCCCAGTTGATTTTATAATGTATGAATTGCTATAGTAACAAACTAATCACTGCCTGTCAGTTTGCTCTCTTCACTGTAATGCTAATTTGAAGGATATAAATTCATCTGCACATCTGCAGAAAGCAGAAACTGGATCACAAATACAGATGCAGATCCCATAGTGGTGGTTTACAGTATTTGATTTAGAGTCACTATTGTTATAACCTTTATTTGTGCTAAGAGTTGTTAGTTGAAGCACATGGCTAACATCCTGACTAAAGAGCTACTTGTATATAACAGGAGGCTTTCTGTTTCCTGCAAAAAAAAACATCTGACCCTTTTCCCCTTCACACAAAGTCTGTGAA
>JAOUQZ010000033.1:7571822-7599396 GCA_028564935.1 Neosilurus hyrtlii | reverse complement strand
TGAGTTCGATGACAGGATGCGCCAGGAAATGGAGTGTTCAATGTTGCTGTCTTTGAGGTTCCAGATGTGTTTGCTGACCTCTGGAACCTCAAAGACAGCAACATTGAACACTCCATTTCCTGGCGCATGCTGTCATCGAACTCACCATACAACAGCTCAAGTAAAAAATGCAACCTGAACTATCAATGCTCAATAAGCGTAACAAACTTGTGTCTTCCTGCCGCCACAGAAAGCCCTCCACAAAGCCCTCCTAGGCAACACCTATATATATATATATAGTACTGTATATGCTGTTATGGACATTAACTGGAAAGGCTATTTCAGAATGTGTGGCCGTACTGTACTGTAGCAATTTTAAAGCTAAAAGTTCTTGCTTGTGCTGTATATGTACAGTTTTGCCTGCAGTTAAGTCTATAATGAAATAAAGTAAACAAAGATGCCATTCAAAACATCAACCTAGATCTTGCACTGTTCCAGCATCATTTAGTCAACATGTTGCAGCAGGAAATCAAGGCTGAATGGAGATTTACTGTTGCTATTTAAAATGGATTTTTTTTTCTATATCAGATGGTGGGTGTTTCCGATATCTGATACGTAATGGGACAATCTCAATTTGAAACCAATATTCATGAAAAGGAGATAAATTAAAATAAAATAAGAACAATAACAATAATAAATGTTATTTTGCTGGTATGTTTTAGGTCCATGTGTCCCGAATCAATTCAGTGATCTAACCTTTTCCTATTAAAAAAGTATTTCTATCCTTCTGGGAATGTTCCAGGATGACTCCACACCCACATCCACAGCACACAAGAACTCCCTGAATAGTTTGGTGAGATTGAATAATAAGATTGAACTTAGGCATTCACAGTCATCAAATTTCAACTCAAGTAAACATCAATGGGAGATTTTGGAGTGCGGTTTTAGATAGCACTTTCCAATACAATCATCAAAACACCAGCTGACTAATTGAAATCTTTGGAAGAATGGTGTCCATCCCTCCATTATGGCTCCAGGGAATTATAGAATCTGGGCCAAGGCACACTGAAGCTATCCTGGCCGTTTGTGGTGGGCCAAAACTATACTGAGACACCTTATGCTTTTCTTCCTTCGTCACTTGTCTGTATTTCAAAGTAATGTTTGTCAAGCTTTCAGCTTCAGCATAGCTGATTTATTCACACACAGTGACTTAGTATACATTACATGGAGTTTCCTTCAAGGTCAAAGTCTTTTTATTTTACATGTAAATGTTTTAAATGCTAATTAAAACATTAATACTATAGGCCAGCATTACTTTTTTACCCTCTACATTTTCTTTTCCATGTTCATCTGTAATAACCACTAGTATGATAGAATCCAAATGTTCTAGATCCATTTTGGCCAATACTGATCATGAGCTAACTAGCTGAATCGCTTCAACATGTTCTCAGATGATAATATAGTTCACATGGCCAGATTTTTTTATGTCTCAGCAAAAACAAAATGAATAGATTAATAAATGTGAAGATGTGGCCTATCATCAGGTTAACAGAAACACACTGTACTGTAAAATACATACAAAAAGAAAGCCAGGACTTTCATTTTTAGTACACATTAAATTTGCATTGAGTCTTGCTTAATTTCATAGATCTTTGAGTAAGCCCAGTTTGATTTCAAGCTAAATTTTTCCAACAGAAATTCCAAAAAGAACCTATCACGCATTATTCCCCTTCAACATTCCTTTTCAATTCTGGCATTTTTTTTATTTCTTAACTTTACTGCACATGTGCAGCAAAAAAGACATCTTCAAGATCTTGTCTGCTGGCTGCCATCTTACCATTTCTTACTAGAGTTTGGGAGTCTTGGTTTCTGGTATGGAAGGTTTTAGGTAGCCTTAGACGCCACATGTGCAATATGTCAAACACAATTTGTATCAGTAGGAATTTTTTTTTTCTAAATCTAAGAAATAGGCAAAATTATACAGACATTTATATGCCTGTTTTTTCTTAGCTTTTGTCTAAAATACATGTACAAAAAGCTTTAACTATTAATAATACATATTTTATTTTATAACAGAGGTTGGATTATTTACAATGCTTTCATAATCTTTGCCACCTCCTGTTAAGATTAATTAAAGAAAGCACGGAGGGGGTTTTAGAAAATAAATTCAAAAAAAGTTAGTGTTTTCTACAGAGACAGGCTGCAGTAGAACTTCAGTTAATACTGATAAAATCTTTAAAAACCAACTTGTGTTTGTAATAAATGTCATAAAAAAGCTATGTTGCCTTAAAACAATCCCCTTATCTGACCTTTGGAGTTGAAAAGTGTTGAAAAAGCATGCAATATTGAATCTGGGAACATCCTTGGATCAGGGAATTTTAGAGCAAGCCCAGAAGAAATTATGCATTTTTGCAAATTCACAGAGAGAAAAGAAGGTTATCCTTGGTTGGCAATTCCCAAGTGCTGCACATTGTCAATAAACAACAAATAAAAAACCTTGCTTTTTGCACTCTTCACAAAAACGGATTAAGATTGATTTAATTTCTACATCTTTTCTTTGTCCATGGCTCTTTTTAGACCTCATCCATCTCCATTTTGCTGTTCGAAACATCCCGAATCTGTGTCAATTCCCATTTGAAACAAACTCCTCTACATTTTGAAATCTTTAGAACTGCCACTTCGGCTACCTCAAGATTCGACTGTTTACATAGAACATTGTTTAGCTGTACAGTAATTCAAAGAGGCAAATTGCTATGGAACTACAGTACTGTCAAAAAGTCTTAAGTACCCTATTTGTAGTATAAACTTTGCTATAAATTAAATATAACAGAAATAATTGTTTAAATGTCAATAACAAAAGCAACATACTGCATGAGGGTCCACTTCTCAAAGAAAAAAACACAGTGAAGACTGCAGTGTTTTGCATGCAAATAAAGAAGCAAGTGTGACTGTCAAAATCTCCAGGAGAATTGTAGCTGGGAGTGCTATCCTCAAAGCAAAGTACTGTCACACCAAACATTTAAATATTTATATTTAAATATATGAGACATATTTGCACTACCGCATGTCTGTGCAGGTGCCTAATACTTCTGCACAGTACTGTAATGTCATCACTAATAAAAAATCCTTGAAGGCCAAGACCAACTTTGTATCTGTAATAAATGTCACAGAAAAATTATGTTGTCTTGATAATCCCCCGAGGTAATCCCTCTAACTGACCTGTCAGAACAACTCCAAATGTGGCAAATACTGAATGTCTGGAGAATTCTTTGTTGGGGGGTTGCACATTTACAGCACTTGGCAGACACCCTTATCTAGAATGACTGACATTTTTTTATTTTTTTCATATTCAGCTGAGCATTTAAAGGGTTAAGGGTATTGCTGAAGAGCCCAACAGTGGCAGATTGGTGTATGAGGGCTTGAACCCCTAACCTTCAAGCCAGTAAGTCAGAGCCTTAACCACTGAGCCACCACCATCCTTAAATGCAATTTTAAGCATATAAAAACCTGCTGACCGCCTGGAGGGATTTTTGGGATTTTTTTACATAACACAGTATGTTGAGCAACAGTTCAATGAGTTGAATTCTGCAGGCAGACATCTCTTGTTGATAAGAGAGGTCAGA
This sequence comes from Neosilurus hyrtlii, assembly GCA_028564935.1. Taxonomy (NCBI): domain Eukaryota; kingdom Metazoa; phylum Chordata; class Actinopteri; order Siluriformes; family Plotosidae; genus Neosilurus; species Neosilurus hyrtlii. The sequence goes on along the minus strand of JAOUQZ010000033.1, from coordinate 7,595,794 downwards.
GATAATTGGCAGTGCACAGAGAAAGACTACTGTATGTCATATCAACTTACTTAACAACTGTGATGAGCAGAAAAGCAAACCAGAAAGCATAATGCTTTGAATTTCGAGGTAGATGGAATACAACCATAGAAGGCCACATAGGCTGTTGCTCTTGTTCACAGAAATCTAAGGCAACAATGGGCACAGCGTCATTGAACCTGGACAGTTAAAGATTGAATAAGACCAGATATAAAGATCACACAATGTTACTGATTTAGTAAATGACCTTACCATCCTTTGCAATGAATTCCTCCTTAATTAAACAGCTCGTTTTTTTCCCTTTAAACTTGGAATTCTGAATTGACTTCATAATTATCTTAAACTGCTGTTTAGTTTGGCTTTGAGTTTCCACAGTTTATAAAGGCAAGGCTACAGTTTCTGTTCACCACAAAGAAAAAACATCCCACGGGGCAAGTAGTTAAGAGATAGAGCACATATAAATTGTGAGATTGGCGGCCGCTCCTCAGGCCCTTCTAGCCTACAGACACCCCATATGGCCTACTGCTGTTAACAAGGTTGTTCACCCCCAACAATCGAGCTCCATATCCAACCAAAGATCAAAATCCTCCTACCATTATCCAAAAAACCCAGGAGTCCTGCAATATGTCAGAGCCTCTGTTTGTTTCCCTACATCTGAAAGTTAGGTATTAAAATGTATTTAAAAGATTGCGATCGTTGATAGAGGAATGTAAGGGTCAAAGCACTGCTAAAATTGCTTTCTAATTAACTGTGGCATCCTGGAGTATGCCTTAATTTCTTTTAACACTTTTGAAGGTTAGGCCTCAAGAAATTCAAAAAAAGTTCTAATTCACTTTGTCCTTTTACTGGATTTTTGAAAACTCTTGAATGGAGCAAGGTAGAGAAGATGTTTCTAAAAGTGCTAGCAAACTCTCAATGTTTTCCAAGTGGGCAAGGATTCCTGGGGTATTTTCATGGGGTAGATGAAATGATCAAATGATTTGAAGTTTTGTGGGGAGGAAGGGACCAAAGGTCAATTGCAAAACACTTATCATTCTCTAAGTAGCTGTGGAGTTCTCTTGTTCTTTAATATCTGGAAGTTAGGCAATAAAGCATTACACTGCCAATCTACTACAATTGTGTTTATTGGATTGGACAATCTATGAATCCACAGCTCATGAATGAGACAAGTTTCAGAATGTTTAAAGTGCAGTCAAAGCATCTATGCCTTTCAAATATCTAGTTCAAGTTCAAGAGTATATTTGAACCTCTATTTTCTTCCTTTATTAATGGAAGTTGGCTGTGAAAAGCTAAGGAAAGTCCTGTCTCTTGGTTATTGTGTTGATACACGTTTGAAATTAGCTGGAGCACTGGAATATGTTGGTGAAACATTCTCATTTTCAACATTTGGAATGAAGGCATACAAAATTCTTCAAAACAGCAAACTATGTTCCTATGGCTCTTCTGTTACATTTTTCTTCCAGCAAATTTATCTTTTTTGAATTGTGCACACTATCAGTGACATCAAAGCTCTTTGATGCAGCAAGGCACAGGAGGTCTCACTTAAGCATCTACTATTATTCACCTACAAAGCTAGAAAAAAACTGAGTATATTGGAGCCTTCATGTCTTTCTTCACTGCTAGAAGCTAGGCATGAAACCATCAATAAAACAAAGTTTTACTTGATCTAAGTTCCAGCAGCAGCATGTTAAGCGGATTATGTAAGCAGCTGTGAGATCACAGTCAGTTCAGTGCTGAAACTTTCTCTGTTTGTCAATGGATGGACAGAAGAAGTAACAACAAAGTAGATCATGATCAAATGGCTTTGAGTCTTGAATTGGTCAAATCCCTTCCATATGGCCCAAGGAACCAAAGACAGGAAGAAACTCAGACCGTCGGATTACGTCAGAAATGGACCAATAAGCCAAAGCTTGAAGACAGATCTGCTGCATTCCATGCAAGTCCACACAGGGTCCGACACAGCAGGAGAAAGTGACTCATAACCATAACCAACCCCCCCTAGCTACCACTACTATCACCATACATACAATGCTCTCCTGGCCAGACCGAATTCCAGCTCCACCCAAGCCAGAGTTCAGTCTTGGGTGCAGCAAAAGCAAGGGTAAGAAATGCAGGTTCTTGGTACTGAATGGCATTCTGCTTTTAATCAGCCTTTTAGGAACCCTGAACTTGGTTGTTGGGTATTTTATTAGTTTACTTATTTGTTTAAGAAGGCATTTACATACTTTATATAAAAGCAAACCTGTTGTATCATGGAGGGGAGTGCACAGTCATTTCTTTAAACTAGTTGCATGTGCAGTGTGAAACACATTTATTCATTTTCAGTAAACTACATATGCTGGTCAGAGTCACTATGACTTATTTGTTTCCAATTTGAGAAGTATAACCAACAAAGTTCATCATTCAGAATCAGAATACTTTACTGATTCGGGAGGTAATTGAGGATAACTACAATTTAAAATAATTAGTTCTGGGGCATATGGAATTATTTGAATTTTTATGGGATTAGGAAGGGTTGATCAGGAGTGTCAGGACTGTCAAGAGTGCCTACTATTTAAATGTCCCATGTATACCTCTTCTATTGTCAGGTACAATTATGATGTTATGCTATATGAAATATATCTCAAGTGATTTTGACTCTGCTTCTGCATAACTGTATCTTACACGTCAAAAACTTTCATCTCAATGTGGAGTCCTCCAAGCATACAGAATTCGAACTCAATATCCCCAGTTCCACGATGCCTTGGTAGATGTTTGCTCCTAGTTAATGTATTGAGTGGATCCAGGAGCTATATTGCTGTTGACACCCGACTCCCCCATCTCCAAGGTCAATTATTTGGCCACAATGACACCTTCAAATGGCTGTGCCATCTAACAAATGGTCATGGCCTTGAAATTGACCTGAGCCCTTTGAAGCCTGAACAACATGCAGCATTTACATTTTTTTGATGACGGACAAAAGCAAACTATACAATAAGCAGCACCCAGTCTACTTTGGCACAAAGTTAAGTCACTGGGATGGTCATACTGGACCAGTTTACCTCATAACCACTATACAGTGTGAAATGTGATGCAGCTTGCATGAAGTGGACTGAAGCGTTGGTATCAATATGTGTTAATACGTGTATTCCAAGAGTAAAAAGGTATACTAGCCTCGAGATAACAACCTAGCATAGGATGTGCTTTATTAGCTAACAACTTATTTACTCTAACAAACAACTCAAACTCTTGGATATTAAGATTGCCTACTCACCCTCAAGAGTAGTTCCGGTGCCTTCCAAGGGCTGGCCAAAGCCAGAGGAGTAGAAAGGTCGTACAGAAATTTGATACTCAGTGCCAGACTGCAGATTCCTGAGCATGGTGGATGTTCCCTCAGCTGACAATTCTTTTGTCTCTCCACCCTCGGTTGGCTGATAGGACAGCACATACTGCAGAACCTGACCTGGCGCCGGCTCCCACTCCACTTGGAATGAAGATATTCCTTCATCAAAGACCCGAAGATTTCGTGGAGCGCCTAGCTCTATAGAAGTACAAACAGAGAAAGTCGTTAGGACAAATGCCAAGATGGAGGCTGCCAAAGTTAACAGAAATGACACATCAAGTACAAAGCTAGGATTTACAAATATTACATTTCTTATCATATATTAGTTTCTCAATTCCAAAAGCAGGATATAGCTACTAAAACCTGTGAATCTTGTTAATTGGCAAGATAATAAAGACACTAGAGACCATCGATCCAATCCTGGAGTTCATAAGGACAATAAACTGGACTGGGTTAAGAACACTACCGCACTTTACAAAACTGGGCCAGAGCTGTTACTATTTTTTGAGATTAGCATCTGCCGGGCACTGCTCAGGATGTTTTATGAGGCTGTTGTGGCCAGCGCCATCCTCTATATTGTTGCATACTGGGGCAGCAGGCTGAGGGTTGCAGATGCAAACAGACTAAACAAACAGACTAAACAAACTGATCTGCAAGGCCAGTAACATTGTGGGAATTGAGCTGGACTCTCTGACAGTAGTGTCGGAGAGGCGAATGTTGTCCAAAATAAAGACAATATTGAACAATACCTCCCACCCGCTTCACAACCTGCTGATCAGTCACAGGAGCACGTTCAGTGGGAGACTGATTCCACCTAATGCTTCACTGAACAACACAGGAAATCATTCCTACCTGTGGAGATTAATGTGTACAACTCCTCCATATAGCAACAATATCCACTGTTATACACTTGTATTTTACCCTGCATTTATATTCTACAGTTTATCATATTGATAATACTGCACTATTACTCACTGACAGGATTCATTCTGTATTTGTTTATATAGATATTAGTAACTTCTAATTTTAGACTTACAAAGGTGGGGTACACCCTAAACAGCTCGCCAGTCCATCATAGGGCCAACACACGCTCACAACCATGCACACCCACACCTAGGGCCAATTTGAAACACTCAGTTAGCCTAATGAGCATGTCTTTGGACTGTGGGAGGAAACCTATGCAAACGCTACACAGAAGCACCCACGCCAAGCCCAGGATTCAACCTCACGACCTTCTCGCTGTGAGGCAGACATGCTAACCCATGGCTAGTCGAAGAAAAAAAAAACTCTATACAATGTAGAATGTAATTCTAATAAAATGTTTTTAGCTATAGCTAAAATGTCTTCCTAAATGTCTAAAAGTGTTTTGAAGGCATTTTTATCCCAAACACTGCATAGAGAAAATTTGCACTATGAATTTGCATTAATAAATGTGAGTTGGAGAAAATCCTCATTGCATAAGATTTGCCTTCTGCCATAACAAACCCTGAAAATATCCCAGCTGCATTACTCAGAGCAGCCAGAAAGGAGCAGCTGGATCATACAAAGGCGCTAACCGCATTGAGCAATGATAACAAGTGTCTGGAATTCCACTGCTTTGGCAAATGGAAATCAGTTTGTTTATTTCCATCAGCCTCCCCAGTAGATGGTTGTTACGTTAGCAAACAGGCTTATCTCCTAGGTTACGTTCCATCACCTGTAACCTCCCACAGAGTAAACAAAAACGTGTGTGTGTGCGTGTGCATGTGCATGTTGAGTGTCATTGTGCAAATTTCCACAGGGAAAGCCCTGCTCCCTGAGATTTGCACTTTCCATCATGAAAGTTTAATAACACATGTGGGTTTGGAATTTTTTTAAATGGCAGGATGTCAAACATTAGAAAAATAAAACAAATGGAGGGAAAATATACATCATAATCATTGTACATGCCTCTTCATTGTTGAGCCTCACCTTCTTTAGTTGTGCCATCAATTTGCCTTTGCTCCCCAGTGCCTGATGAGTACTCGGCTGCTACCCTCACTCTGTAAGTAGTGAGTGGGAGGAGCTGTTGAAGGACGATACTGGTCTCAGGGCCCTGTGTGAAGGCCTCCAGCGTGGCACTGTCATCGTTGACTGGAACATAGATCAACCGGTATCTCAGTACGGCTCCTGGGGCCGGTTGCCATGACACACGGAAACTGTTGGTGGTCTCCTCAGAAACACGTAGGTTACGTACAGGTCCAATCTCTGCAGAAAAAAAGGTTTTTTTAAGACAATAATATGTAGTGTGTTGAATATATTAAAGCAGTCATGTTTAATAATAGGAAGTGTTATATCACTATGGCATTACTGTAATTTGAAATAAATAACTGAAATAAAAAAAATAAAATTGAGGCATTTGTCTTAATTTTAAATGACAGAATATTTCATTATTAGCATCAATTTTTGCATTAGGTAATACTATATAATAGTCATAATATCTTTGGTATAAAATTTGGACAAATGATTTGTGGTGGAATTCATTCTAGACTATTCATTCATTCCTTTCATTCATTAGCCAGGAGGCTGGAGCTCAGCCAACTGTTGAGGATTGCATGGTACACCCTGAACAGCTTGCCAGTCCATTCACACTCACACGTAAGAACAGCCAATTAATCTACAGTGCATGTCTTTGGACTGTGGGAGGAAATTGGAGTATCCAGAGAAAACCTACGCATGCACAAGGAGAACATGCAAACTCCACACAGAAATGCCATTGCTCAGCTCTGGACTAGAACCCAGGACCTTTTTGTGAGGCGGATGTGCTAACCACTACACCACTGCCCTATCCGAACCCAGAATATATGAATACTATACTAATAATAACAAAATAGCTGCTTTTGAGGTGTTATGCTGTTTTCATCCATCCTAAAGATAAGTGTGTGTGTGTGTGTGTGTGTGTGTGTGTGCGTGTGTGTGTGTGTGTGTGTGTGTGTGTGTGTGTGCGTGTGTGACTTCTCAAACTAAAGTCACGTATTAGAAAAGAACTGACCCTCCAATGTAGTCTCAAAATCTGTGAGAGGTAAACTGTCTCCTTTCTCATACTGGGCAGAGATGTTGACTTCATACTTGGTAAGGGGTGTAAGGTAGACCAGCATAGCAGTAGTGGTGTCTCCTGGCACTGATACGGAGACATAATTTGCATAAGGATCTTCTGCAGGTTTGTACTGGACAAGGTAGGACTCGACATCTGTAGCATCGATAGTCCATGTGGCCCGGAAACTTCTCGAGCTTATTTCGGAAAATCTCAGGGAATCTGGTGATATCAAACCTGTAAAATGATTACAAAATGATCATTCCATTGTATCCATCATCCTGACCCTGACCTCTACTTGACTTATCCCATTATTATCTATTATATAACAATTACAGGGCATATGCCAAAAGTTTCTAATATACAGACATGTGCAAATACATTAGGGGGTTTGCAGTGCAGACATCCTGGCTACACTTTTTTCGCAATAAACTACAACCATTTTTCTTTACATATGTGAACCACATGTTCATCAGTTCAAAAACAATAAAAGAGCAAATGAGGCTTATTTTAAAATCCATATGATAATTGTGAGCTTTTGAGTAAATTATTTCTGCTGCTGTTAATCTGGGTTTAAAATTACATTACAAGGGTCATTTTAGCAGTCAAAGCACATACATACTGTAACATATGTTAGTTTTGGTCAGCAAAATATAGCTGAAGTCACTGGATTGTAAAATTAAAAAGCTTATAAATAATCATACAACATCTAAAAATATATATATATAAAAAATATATATATTTTTTTTTAAATAAGGCCAAATTTATATTTCTCAGTTATGTATAAATGTAATAATTGGTGAACTTCCCAGATATACTTCCACCAGCTGAGATCACCCATGCATTTCATTACCTAGTTTGCACACAGTTTCTGACATTGATCAGGAAGGCTTCAACTGCAATTACTAAGCGTACCCACATTAGCCTTTTCCTGAACTACTTAAATTAGTACTGTTTTTTTATTGATAGTGACTTCAAAGCACTTCTGTATGCAGCTCTGGATAATGGTGCCTGCCAAGTGCCATTATTGTAGATGGAACAAACCAGAAAGCTTGCTATTTATTATAAAATTTTGATGGCGTCCACAGGGATACTTTTGTTCAAAAGTCATCAGGTTCGCCACACTAAAATCCCCATACCAAACCAAAATAAATGATGAATTACGGTTTCACTAAGCTTTATAATGACTACTCACTTCTCTGCTTGATCTTCAGAATTTCCTGTTCAATGCGCAGACAAATGGACTCAGTCAGTTCTCTGGATATCCTCTGGAAGGAATCAAAATCCTCCACAGTGTATACATGGGTTTCAGCAGGAGGATTCGCAATGGCTTCCAGCTCTGACCTCACGGCATCTTTCACCCCAACCGCGAAGATTTCCACATCACTGTTCCTCAGCCTCATGGCCGGATCTTTAAAGGCATCTGAAGCCTTGCCATCCGTGATGAGGATTGTGACACGGGGTACATTGGTGCGAGCTCCTCGAGTGGAAACAAAGATCTTTTCCCTTACATAGGTCATGGCTCTGCCAGTGTTGGTAGAACCTCCACGGTATGGAAAGTTTCTTACTGCTTTAATCACAGCATCCAGACTGTGGTGTGTGTTCAGGTAAAACTCAGTGTGTGGATCCCTGCTGTACTGCACAAGACTGATCTGGACCTTCTGTGGACCAATGTCAAAGGATTTCACCAGGTACTCCAGAAAACTTCTTACTTTTGCAAAGTTAGCCAACCCTATACTGTATGACCCATCAACCAAAAGGACAACGTCAGCCTGAACATCCATTCCAAGGGAACATTCTGGAAGGAAAATGGCATCAGTTTAGTGGATTAATGGCATTCAAGTTTCAACTTTCAACTTGACCCATACCCAGTATACAATATTTACATTTCAACTTTAAGCAATAAATTGATGCTGGAAAAAACATGATCTTTTTAAGACACTATATTTTAAAAGTAAAATTTCATAATGACAGGTGGCACTGTGATATAGTTGTTAAGCACATCCACCTGACAGCAAGTCCCAGGCTTGGGGTGTGTCTGTGTGAGGTTTGCATGTTTTCCCTATGCTTGCGTGGGTTTCCTTTGGGTACTCCGGTTTCCTCCCACAGGCCAAAAACATGCACATTAAGCTACCTGACTGTTGCAAATTTCCCCTAGGTATGAGGGTAAATGGCTGTGTGTTTTGGCTACTTTCACCCAGTATCAGCTGAGATAGGCTCCAGCCTCCCTGCAACTCTAGTATGATGAAGCAGTCCGACAACGACTGAGCTGGTGAGCGAGTGAGTGAGTGAGTGAGCAATAAGAAGTTGCTTATAAGTAAATATTCTTATTTACCCAATGATATTTTGATGGGTTCAGTCTTCTGCGTGACCGTGATTGGCTCACTGGGTGTTAATCCTTTTAGAGCGAATAAGCTGATTTCATACTCCATGTCTGGAGAAAGGTCCCTGACATTCACACTGGTCTGAGTGGGGCCAACGTAAAGCTCCTGCCGCTTGCTTTCCGCCATTGTAGGCACCAGCTGTATCTTATAACCGGTTACTTCACCCAGAGAGCGGCTCCATGTCATCCTCATTGATTTGGATGACACCTCCTTGATGAGCAGGTTTGAGGCAGGTTCAACCACTACAATCAGATGCAAAGATCCATTCAACAGTTTATAAATAATGTGCATGCACTAAGCTGTCAGAAATTGTCTTTACTGTACAATAGTAGAGAAACCACTTGTAATGAATCTGTAGACCCCCCCCCCCCCCCCCCCCCCCCAAAAGCTGTTATTTTTAGATGTCCGTGCAATAAATAAAGACATTATAGATACTAATTGTAGCATGTTAGTTACATGCTCTAAATGCAGGCCATTGTAACAGAAAACGTATATTTAAATGTTATATTATACAATAAAATATATGGTAGCATGTAGTGATTACATTCACATGTTTACTTGTTCTATTCTTTCTTGTTTATTTACCTTCCTCACCACTGGCCAACGAGCTCATCTGGTCCTCAACTGCAGCACACACATGTGTAATGAGGTTCTTCTGCATGGTCTTGATCAGATCAAACCTAGAGACGGTATACACATGAGTACTATATGGAGTGGACGCCATTTGTTTCAGCTCTTCTGCATCTGCCTCACTGATACCTGAATTGCAGAGAAACATAAACAAACATGTTAAAATTTACAGAACTGCATTATATCACAAATCTTCCCAAACACTCATTTTCTGCTTAAAAGTCAACACATGCAAATCTCAAAGGTCTAGGAAACTCGATAGCTGCATGCGAAAACAAAGCCTTTAATACCCGTTCTTTAATAACGCCTCACACTATAAAACTTGTGAAAGGCAGCAGTCACTTATGGTGTCCCCAGTTTTAAAGCAATCCAGCTGGATTAACAGTGAGCCTTTTGAAATAAGGAACTGGAGGTCAGGTCAGTGGAAAGCATTTAAAAGCAGCTTATTTTTCCTCCACGAGTAGGAAACTATGACACTGCCAAAGACAGCATCTGCAAAACCTATCTGATTAGACTGTGACTCCTTGAGGGGTTTTTTTCCCGCCATTCTCTGCAAACTGAGTAAAGTATAAGTTTAAAATGGGCAGGAATCCCTCTGCACCAGGCCTGAAACCTTATACTATAAAAATAAAGTGTTTCATGTTTGAGAGACAGCATCAGGCTCCCACGTACCAAGGGTGAAGATCTCAACACCATTGTTTTTCAGTTTTGTGGCATAGTCCTCAACCGAGTCTTGTGATTGTCCACTTGTGATGACCACAGCAACTTTGGGGAATCCTTTTCTGGCACCAGCGCTTTCCGTGTAAGTATTTTTCAACAGGAAGTCCAAGGCTTCCCCTGCGAAATTTGAGCAAATAAAATAAAATGAAGCATTTACCTTGTAAAAAAAAGTCTCTTTGAAATGTTCCTCACTATTTACTCTTATATCCTTATTTAATACCTGTCAGAAATTAAAAGTTAAATTGTGGTTGCAGGCACGGTGCTGGTTCATGAGTGGATTTTGGCATAGAGTGCCTGAGTGTTTGGCTGGGAATCATCTGACATCCGTATAAACAGCACAGTGTTGGTTTACTTTTGCAATACACATGAGGTATAAAGTGACAAAGGCTTAAATGTGTGATCTGACCAAATCTGGCAAAATAGAACCTTGTCATATTAACTCTTTCACATATTCTCAGGTTTTGAATGTGATATAAGCAGTTGTACAATCCAATACCTTATGGTCTATACCTATATCTCTACCCTGGTCTGTAAAATAGTTAAATTAGTATCAAAGCATCTACTTAATAAATAGAACTTGAGACACTCCATTAAAGGAGTTGTGTCATGATTCACCTATGAGGGTTGCGGGAAGTTTAATTGCACGTCTTTGGATTGTGGGAGGAAACCAGAGTACTTGGAGGAAACCCACACAAGCACTCCACACAGGAACGCCCAAGCCCAGGACTCGAACCTGGGACCTTTTTACTGTAGCGAAGACATGCTAACCACTACGACACTGTACCACCCTTAAGTAATATGGTTCACAATTCTTATTATACTGTTTCATCTGTATTTCTCTCACATAAAAAATGGGAGATTTTTCTATAGCAGCCCTGTTTGATTATATCTACAGGTTTTGGCTGAATTTAAAGGTGTTATATTCAATCAAGTAGAAACTTAACATATGATCTTGAACTGCTGTGACACAATGACACTATCTATATCTGTACCAGTATATGTAATCTGTTCAGTGCCTAAGATACTCATATTTGAATCTGTATTTAGATTTAAATCCAAAGATACTGTGTACTAAACTTTTTTATGTATTTATGTCCAGAGAAACAATAAAAAATACACAACGGTTGAAATTTCACTGTCAGAATGTTGTGGTTCAGACATTTCTTGATTTCATCATTGGTCTCAACTAGGGTTGTATATGGGATTGGATATTTCCTAATGAATTTAGGAGGTTCTTTTTCCCAACACAGTCCTCCTTTGTCTTATCTTTTCTTGTGTTGAAATTGATGACGAGGGAGAATTTGCTATCATATCTCTATTATGTGCTGTATCAGAATAATTTATTTGCATTTGATTCCATCTCTACCCTGAAATAAAGACAGCTGGGAACTCAGACAATTTAAAAGCATTAATCTTATTTTTTCTAAATAGTAGGAAAAGGAGGACATTTTGTTTAAATATATTGAAAAACTGATAAGGCTTTTTGGATGAATAGTGAAACATACGTACATTTAAACAAGAAGTCCAATAATTCTGACTTACTACTACTTGATTTATAATTTGGCGAGAAAATACCTATGTTCAATTGATTAAGTCAACATTTTTATCCTATAATAACAAGTTCTTAAACCCCAGGTCAGTTTATAAAACAGAGATCAACATCCAACATACAGCCTTTCATTTCTAACTGAGTGACTTAACCTTCAAGTTGATGAACCGAGCAGTTCTTCAGACTGTCAATTAAACTCGCATATCAATCATACCTGAGTATGTTATGTTCTGTGTGTGTGTATGTGTGTGTGTGTATGTGTCTTAAACACCTGTCCTGATGTCTCCTCCCATGTAGGGCAGGTTGTTGATGGCGCGAAGCACCTCAGCACGTCTCAGATGCTGGTTTAGAGTGAACTCAGGCCGTGCATACGTGCTATACTGAACCACGGCCACTCTGCTTTTATCCTCTCCGATGTCGAAAGCTCCAGCCATTGCTGACATAAAGCTGCGGACATGCTTAAAATTGTCTTGCCCCACGTTCCAGGAACCATCCACTAGGAAGACCAGATCTGCAACTGCACTGCCTGAGCATTCTGATTCAAAAAAGGAAAGGTAGATGTTTGTAGGACCAAACAGAAGATACTGTACAGTCTCACAGTGACTTTATAAACGTGATAAATTTCTGTTATATTATTTTGGGAATTAGAGGCAATTAGAGGCCTCCAAGGATTGTCTGGAACCCAATACTGAAACAATACTGAATATATTCCATCCATCTATTCATTATCTGTACTGTTTAACCATCAGGGACATGCTATCACAGCTGACTTTGGGTTAGAGGCAAACTAAAAGGTTGCCAGCCATTTGCTGGGACTCATACACAAACAACCATTCACACTCCTCTTCAGACCTATAGGCTATTTAGAGTAGCAAGTTGACCTAATTTACATGTCATTGGGTTGTGGAAGGAAACCCAAGTCCCTAGAGGAGACCCACACAAGCACAGACAACATGCAACAAACTCAACGCAGAAAAGCTCTTGGGAGATTGTGAGGGAACCGTGCTGTTGTTTTAAACGTGCCACTCTATAGGTACTGCATTTGCTAATAATGTTGCCAAATAATATTTTAGGCCTACATTTTGCAGCTGATTGTGTGCCTACTACAAGAAATTCATTACTTCTTTTGTGTGTATTTCAAACTCAGCACTCCGATGACAAATGTGTACATGTCACATCCATGCAATGCAGTAATTAAGCAAAAGAGTAATTATTCCTGAACTTCACTGACATCACTGCCAACGTTTCCACCTAATGGTATCAAACATATGTGGAAGAGCCTTCAGCATGTAATCAGTGTGCTTCTCAGCTACACTAAGCTGCCTAATCGGCTGCTGAGGGAACTCCTCCGCCCATGCTTCAAGGCAGGAAAAAAAAAATCATTTGCCTCATCTGAAGGAGAAGGAGGCCACGGGGCTCTTGTAAAATGAGCCGCTGTAATGCTTTCCACTTCTCTCAGCGTTTTTACAGCCTTGCTTTAATCAGGCTGGGCATGAAGGGCCACGTACAGCTGCACAGAAATAGGCATCCACTGACTCACACAATGAATGCCTCACTTTTTCATGCTGGAGTAACAAAAGAAATGTTGATTGGTCTCATAAAGTAAAACACAATGGTGCATTTGTGTGTGTGGGGGGGGGGGGGGTGTTTTGTATATAATGAGCACATAGCAAGAAAAAAAACCCTAGGTGTTAAGAGATAATGAATGAAAGAGAAACAGAATGAGGTTTACTTACTGATTGAATCTGAAACCTGTGGCCTTCTGGAACCTCCTTCGAACCCACTTGATTGAACTACAGTGGTTTTGGGGGGGGGATTAATATTATACCTCCAAAGCATTATCAAAAACAAACAGAGCATGCTTATTCAACACATGACTTACTTGTTATCTGACCAGAGAGAGGTATACTTTCTTGTGATCCAGCATATGCAAATATTGTTACTTCATATTCTACGTCAGCGGTTAAGTCTCTAATAGAGGTCTTTTTTGCAGAGGGAGGAAGTGTAAACTCTTTCTCAGGCTCATCTACAGGGAGGAAAAACAGAACAAACAACATAGTAGTATTAAGATTGTGCCAATTAGAAGCTTAGGAGGCATGACATTTCATTTGATGCTACTCTTCTCCTGTTAATAAACAAACTTGCTTTCTTTTAGGTTCTACTAGATGTTGCTGTACATTATTCCATGCATTATTTTAAAATATTTAAATGAGCGTAAGGGCCGGCACCATGGCGTAGTGGTTAGCATGTCAACCTCACAGCAAGGCATTTCTGTGTGGAGTTTGGATGTTAACACTATGCTTGTTAACTCCCGGTTCACAAGACATGCACATTGGCTGTTCCAGGTTGCTTCTAGATGCGAGTGTGAATGTTGGTGTGTATGTGTGTTGCCTTGCTACAGACTGGTGAGCTGTTCAATGTGTGCCACGCCTTTGCCGAGCTGGCTGAGATAGACAAATCTCCAGACAAATCAAGCTGGGATCTCTCCTATAAAGTTTCTTTTCACTTCATAACTCTTACTGACGCTCTTTTTGTTTTCAGAAATGCACCACTTCCATTTGCTTGTGACATTAATATTTAAAACATGTTTCCATTTTTAATTAATTAATAATAATTTTTCTAAATGAAATTTGCTAAAAAAATTTTTTTTGCAATATTGAGATGTTTTTTGTTGTTTTGTTCTTTCAAATTTCCATCACACATTTTTTTTTTTTGCAATTTTAATTTGCTCCTTAAGAAGTATAATGGAAACATGGCTAGTGTGGTGTAATACAGTATGCAAGATGCAGGGATTTGCCCAACAATGGCCCCCTAGCAGTCTTGGGATTTGAACTGATACCGATATAATCATTCACACAGAAATTTTGTTATAAGTGTTAGCAGTTTTCTTTATGTATTAATGATCTTTATTTACTGAAAGGTGAGAATTTCAAGTCTTCAAAGAGAATCAAATTGTTTATGGATTGAGTCCATAATACATGTGAGGGGGTGCACTTACCAAACCACTGTAAAAGCTGAGTAATGAAAGATATATAGGCTCATAAATTGAGACTACCCACCTGTACCAGATGACACTTGTATTCTGAAGCCCTCTATTCTTGTCAGGGGTGATTTCCATGTCATTTCTACTGTGTGCTCATTTAAAATTTTAAATTTCAAATCTGATGGAGGCATCACTGTGAAAAAAGGAGTTAGATCAGCTCAATGGCAAAAGCAAATGTATTTTTAATTGTATTATTTAAAAACACACACACACACACACACACACACACACACACATGGCAGGTGCACGGACGGGACCCCCAACGATCAACACTTCATGTCTGAAGTTAGCATGTTCATTGTTGGGGAAGGAGGAGTGATGGCAATACAAGGAAAATAAAATAGGTAACGCCATTTTTTATTAAAATGACATCTGTTTGAGCAGTCTGGCCGAAGGGCTGCAGACTACTCAAGCAAAAACACACAGCAAAAAAAAAAAAAAAGGGATCCACAGAGACCGGTAGAGTGCCAGATTTTTCACATGCGGTCACAGCAGTCAGTCCAACACAGCTGGATTCAGTGTGGTGAACTGCTGCAGAATTTTCTCCAAAAGAAATATTTTTTGAATGTTGATTGTACAATGGAACAATGTCATATCACAGTGCATATTTCTAAAACCCATCTCATTCGACACTGCATACAGACTTGGCTAGAATGACAATCCATTGCAAACCTCTTAAAAGAATACACAGAGTCGGTGGTGACACTTGTGTACGTTCTTTTCAACATGAAGAGTAACTTTAGAGGATGCATATATATATATATGAGGAGACTTGCACAAAACTGGAATAGGACAAGTGAAACATACAGAAACGAACAACAAAAAGAAACACTGGGTTGGTCACATTGTGCAGACTGATGTCACATCTGCTCAATGCACATGTACATGAAAAGTTGTACACTACAACTTGAAACGTCCATGTACAAGACGAACTGCAGGGAGAGGATATATATCTAGAAATATTTTAAAGTGATATCCTTGACTGTGTGATGTGTAATATGTGATGCACATGTTGTCTGAGAGGTACGTTTGGTAGTTGAGAAGGTGTGTGAGATGTGTCTATGTTAAGGATATCCCAATAAAATATTTTGAGAAGCAATAGCTCTGATCAGGCAGTGACTAGAGCTAAAGCTTAACCTCGGCAGGGACATTAAAAATAAGATCCACCAACCTGGTTGACCAATTCAACTTGGATGATGACTTCCATTTCTTGTCCCATTTGGGCCCCACCCAACCCTAACATTATGTTGGTCATTAAGGCAGTTGCACTTTCCAATGGCAGGCTAATATTACTACTAATACAACTAATATTTATTATGTGTATAGATGTACAGATGGGTAAAAAATTAAAGGAAAAAAATCAGAATAAACGACTGGACAAACACACAAGTGCTGAAACTTTAAGACCATTAGATTTGCAAGCATGGTTTGGGTCCGGTTGTTCCATTTGATAGACGTGGCTTTCTACCCTGATAGGAGTTTTCTCTTCCAGGATGACTCCTCCCGCATGCACGACACACGAGGGCTCAATGAATAGTTTGGTGAAGATCAAAATCATGGAACTCATAAGATATGATCTTCACAAGTCCTCAGAAAGCAAACCAGTGGAACACCTCTGGCATGATATGTGATCTACCAGTATTTACCAGCACCAAGATCAAAACACCTACAGAGCATATATATCTATTGGAAGAATGCTGTTCCCAGTACAAGTACACTTCAGTAGATTTTGTTCTTCTGTATGTAGTATATGTAATATAGAATTGTCTGAGAGTGTACTGAATAATAGTCATTCTCGTTCTATTGTGCTTTTTTGTCGCACTCACACATTTTTTCACATTCCCTTACAATCATAATACTGATAATACACTAGGTGTTTTTTTGTTTTCATCACATATAAAGCAATTTACAGTTCATTAAGTTGACCTAACACATGAGTTTTCTTATATATACTGTTAGAAACTAACAAATGTGTCATCTTTTTCTACGCACAAGCCATTTTTCCTGTCAGCCGGGATCACACTGATGTTTTTACCCCTTTATTAAGAGATTGGAGCCATGATCTTTAATATAACCTTCTCATTAATCATTACTTGAATCTTCCACTGATCATGATCATCAGCTTTTTGTCTCTTAATTTTTTCCATACCTATATGCTACACCCGAATGGTGTGATACGATTGGTTCACTCTATCAGCATAACAGACCAGATTATCCACCCTGCAAACTCAGGATAATGCTTGAAACCTATAGAAATCTAAACGTTTTAGGGATTTTTTTATGTTCCCATGTAGTATTTACTTAAACAATTATTTGCCTTAAGCTTGGTAGATATCGCTGACTCTATTGACCAATATCCACCTTTCCTTTGGCTTATAATTGTTATATACACTTACATGTAAATAATAATATAATTGTTCATATTATACTATATATACTTTAAATAATATACATTGACATGCAGACGTCCAACATTACTGGTTATTAACAAAGACCTTTTTCTGTTAATTTGAAAAACTCCAAAAGGGCTTGTTTGTCATAATTTTGTATTTTGGCTCCATAAATCAAGAAGTTTGGCCTCTGGGTGAATGTCAATTTGAACGCAGAAAAAATGTGCCTTTTTTCCTTCCAATGAACACCAGTAATAGTGCACTTTGTACTTTCATTTTGGTGATGATGAAGTCCTGTCACTGATGTTATTGCATTTTGGATACATCGGAAAGTGTTTTAACACATGGATTACCTGCTCTTAGTCAGATGCAGCTTTCATCTCCTCATTTTGGAGATCCTTGGCTGCATTTAGTATTTTTGTATTTTTGAACCTAGATTTAGTTAAAATGAATCAAATTTTGGGATAAACTCACACACATGGTTTCTCATTCATAGAAGGGTACATTTTTCCTTATCCTTTGTCATGTTCTTGGAACAGCATCCCAGTAATTTTCCTGGCAGCTCATGTTGGTATGTTGGAATACTGATATATGGACTTGAGGAAAAATTGTCCACAATATTGACCTCGGTCTAGCGATTATCATCCTCACCAGCAAAAGAAGGGAACAATCTAAAAAGTAGTATAAGTTTTACTTAAACAAACATAAACCATATCGGCATGCTTACTGATCCATTTTAATCAGATGTTACTTGTTTTGTTTTTTTAACCAAAGATCAAACCTGAGCATCTTAAATATCTGATTTTAAAATATTTTACTAGCACTAAACTGTACAACTTACATTTTTCATGATGCATTCTACTTGATGATTGTAATCTAATTTAAATTAATTTTAGACTGATATGCCGTAACATAGCCTACAATGTCATTTAACAGAACTGGTGTAGACGGCACATCAGTATTGGATTACTCTACCTACATACGTTCATATGAACTCCACATTCCCTTCTTTTCAGTTCACAATGGGTTCCTAGGAACTAACATTATGGAAAGTGAAATAAAAACCACTTGTGCTGTTTAAATTAACAGCCTGTTTTAGCTTGCTTAGCAAGAAAGGAAAATGTAATTGAAAGCAGCCTCAGGTGTGTAACCCATTTCCTAGACACAGATTAAGTCCAGTGTTGGCCCACACAGGGCTGCAAATTGATACAACACACAGGCTTAATCTGCCCCGCAGACCAGCTATGCTTTGGGTCGCTGCTTTACTTTCAAGGTTTTCTTTTGCTTTTGACTGGAACTATGAAGCACTTCAAATCCGAGCTCTGATAGAAACCAACCGGGTTCAGCTAAACCCAGATGGGTGTAATTAGAGGGGGGGGCAATGGAAAACAAATAGTCCACATGTCAATTGCATGTGTGTGTGTGCGTGCGTGCGTGTGTGAGTGTGTGTTGAGGTGGGGGTGTAAAAAAAAAAAACATGAAGCATTATATATATTTTATTGAGGAGGAGCATATCTACAGGAACAGAAAGAAAGAAAGATCAGTTAATGGAAGAAAAACAGAAAGGAAAATAAATGGAAGAGTGAAAGTGATCATAGATATATCATGGAGAGATGTCAGAGAGTAAAAAGAGCAAGATGAGTGATTGAGTGAGAGAGAGAGAGAGAGAGAGAGAGAGAGAGAGAGATTTTACAGAGAAATGAGTGTTGAAATGAGAAAGTAGAAAGACAAAAAAAAGTGAGAGAAAGCGAGGAAATTTTTAGTGATTCAGCTGTCTTTACCTTCACTCTGAGCCCTCACACATGACAATATTGCCACTGCCATGAAGGCAGAAGCTGCCAAACACAGCCTTCTCTTCATTTTCACTCTGTCTGTCTCAACAGAGCATGAATGGACCTAAGAAACAAGTACACATCATTACACTCTGCATTCCACAATCCAAACGCACACTCTGTTTTATCCTACATCATCTGATGCATTTATTTAATATATAGATTTAGACACTGCCCAAAGACAGAGCACCTGATAGATATCTCTAATAATAGGTGCCTGAGGCTCCTTTAAGGAGGAAATAAATGAATAAATTGCCCCAGCATGACTACACCCTGGAGTGAAAGAAGGAAAGTTAATACTTATGGGTTTTTTTCACTGCCTTTCTCTAGCTGATTTCTGTTTTTATCCGTGTCCACCTGTCGTGTTAGTTTAATTATCTGTTCGACGGGTTCATGTTCCGTACTGTCGTTAATGTTTGTTGCTGCTTTGCCCAGCAAAAATTTGTCTGCCTATCTGAGTAAGTTTGTGTGGTTTTTTCTGTGCTAGTCTGAGTGGTGCTGTATGAGCCTTTATTTGTGTGGGTTTTGTCTCACTAATAATAATGAATCTGTTTATTTTTTTAGTGGAGATATTTCAGCCTTATTGGGTTTCCTGTGGTGGAACAGACATGGGACCACCATCCAAGTCATCTTGCATACCTATGGGGCTCCACTCAGGAGCTCCGCTGTTTTACCCTCTCTCTGTTGAAGTCCATGAGTCTCTCTTGTTACATGGGGGAAAAAAATTCATGCACATTTTCATTTTGAGTCCAATAGTCTCAAAGTTTACCATAATTATTTCAATAAAGCAATCAAACCACACAAAATTACCGAAGTGCATAGCAAAATCAAATGAAATGCTGCATTTTAAAATCTACAAGGCTGCACTTGAAATATTCTGTCAAGCATTAGTCTTTAGAGTTAACCTAAAACGTAAGGTGTGATGTGTGGTATGTACATTAATGGGCGCATTAAATTTCCAAAGATTCATTTTACGCACCACAACTCAGACACTTTCG
The DNA here is from genome assembly GCA_028564935.1 of Neosilurus hyrtlii. Taxonomy (NCBI): domain Eukaryota; kingdom Metazoa; phylum Chordata; class Actinopteri; order Siluriformes; family Plotosidae; genus Neosilurus; species Neosilurus hyrtlii. The sequence goes on along the minus strand of JAOUQZ010000033.1, from coordinate 7,575,856 downwards.
AGAAACTACAATAAAATGTGTATCCGTATGTCTTAAATTATAAGCTATAAAGCATTTTGACTTCTTTTGGAACAGCATCTCTGCATTACTACATGAAATGGGAATTCCGTTTTATTACATCAAGATACGACCTCACCAAGTCTCCACAATAAACCAGGACACAAAAACGACCCGAGAATCCTTTGGTTTCTGATCACAGATACAGAGCGCCTCCTGCCGAACACTGCACAACCTCATGTATTTATGCTCTCATGCACATTTCAGCTATCATTAATCTTTAGTTGACAAGGCAAAGTGCACTCAGACTCTCATTAGAATGGAATAGCACATTTATTGGATCAACAGGAATAAATATTGCACATTATAATTAAGATTTTAGCCTTTCACTAAACCAGCACATAAATTCCAAGAGCATCATAAGATATTGAAATGTGTGCAGGAAAAATGTGAACTGTCTAAAAAAAAAATTCAGAGCAATGATGCCAGGTTATTTAACTCACAGGAATGGGTACAAGCAAAAATTAACAAATAAGAAAGGATTACTGTGGTTTTTAATATGAGTTCTCAGATGCAATTTGTTAATATTATCTTAATTTTGAAAAATACACTTTTTATTTTAATTTTATTGCATTTTTTAAATAAAATAAATGAAATTTATAAATAATATTGCAGAAAAAATACAACATCAGGAATCAGCTCTGATTTTTTCTATTAATCTTTTCTTAAAATAACAAAAAAAAAAGGCTTCGGTAATTAATTCATTAAAAGTTTTTTGATTTTGGGCTTAGATGTTCCTTTAAATATAATAATATTAATAGTAACAATTAAAAATAATAACAAAAATGAACATGAGCATCATAATCTGAACTCACCGCTCAATTCCAGACAGTGTCCAAAAGAAATGACTGCTATATCACACATACAGAGGAGGAAGAGAGTGGAGAGGTCTGGTGTCCCGTCTGTCCTGGTTTACTTTGGACCTGATTACTCACAGACAGCCGAAGTGATGAAGCCTGAGGAGGAGAGGAAGGAGGAGGAGGAGGAGGAGGAGGAGGAGGAGGAGGAAGGTCTGCTCTCCAAATGGGCCAGGGTCTGTCCTCGGTCTGCTACTTAACAGGGGGGCGGTGATATTGAGCGTGTAAAAAAAAAAAAAAACTCTTGCGACACCATCCTCATCATGAGAGCTTCTGGGAGGAATTTACACTGCTGGAAACTTCTGCACACTCCTTTGATGGGGATGGAGCTCATCTATCAGAGGAGCTCAGGAATGAAGGCTGGGATTTTACACACACACATATGCACCCACATGTGCACGCACACACACACACACAGACATGAACATTTGTCTTACTCTCCTTGTGAGGACTTTCCTCTGACATAATTATTAATACAGCTGATTAACACAATACCTACACCTAAATATAACCCTAACTTTAAGCTCAGTTATCTTTTTTTCTCATACTGGCTCTAATTTTAAATAAAAACTGCTAGTTAAAAAAAAAACAAAACAAACAAAAAAAAAATCCTGGGGGCCAGCCAAATGCCTTCACAAGGTTAAAACTGTCAGATACTCCTATGCTTGTGGGCATATTTGGTATTTGGTATCAACCACAATATAAAAACATCACTCACACACACACAAATACAAGTAAGTGCAAGCTACATGCGAAGACTTGCATATATATTAAACAAATCTTACTCATTGAAAAATGAAATCTCTTAATCACTGTTCAGAGAATGTAAAAGCCCTGAACCATACGCTGTGGTTTTAAAAAAAATTACATTATTTGATTTAAACAGTAAACAGAATAGGGCGGCACGGTGGTGTAGTGGTTAGCATGTCCACCTTACAGCAAGAAGGCCTGGGTTCGATTCCCGGGCTCATGGCGTTTCTGTGTAGACAATGCATGCTCTCCATGTGCTTGAGTAAGTTTCCTCAAGGTACTCCAGTTTCCTCCTACAGCCGAAAAACACGTACAGTAGGCTAATTGGCTGTTCCGATTCGCCCCTAGGTGTGAGTGTGAATGTGTGGACAGTTGTATGTATGTTGGCCTTGCAAGCTGTTCAGGGTGTACCCCGCCTTCACCTATCTATCTCAGTCAGATAGTGAGATAGACACCAGCCTCCCCGTGACCCTAATAGGATTAAGTGGCTTAGAAAGTGAATGAATGATGAATGAGTATACAGAAAAAGAAATATAAGGTAATATTTAATAATTATGCGTCGAGGGCAAGGTGGATGTCGTGTCCATCTCGATGACTATTCATGAGTTTTGGTATATGCTACACGGAAAATTAAGAAAAGCATGCTCTGTAACAGTGTGCCTTAAAATTCTTTAAGAGTTTTATTATAAACAACACAGAAACACAAGAAAAATAAAACAAAACAAGATTTTTGTTTTGTTGTTAAATGTTCCATTCTACATGCTTGACCATGATGACCCCGCCTGCTCCAAGTAACTGTTACAAACAGTGAGTGTGCAGTGTTTTGAAGCAAGCATTATCCACTCGGGATAGTGTCTTTAAACCCCAGATAGTGAACCAATCAGATTAAACCTTTTCCGTTATTTAGTTTTCTTATTCCTTTCAAGGTGGCTATGTCTCACCTTCAGTTTGTGTGTTTGTTAGCAGGTTTATACAAAAAAAAATGTATATGTGGGTTTTCATGCAATTTCTACCAGAGCTGAGGGTTTGGACAAGGAAGACTCCATTAGATTTTGGATATGATCCTGACCAAATTCTGGATTCAGGATTTTTTTTAAAGGATTTTTTAACATCGTCAGATAGGATGATTCTTGACATTGTGGTCCGTATGGGGTATTGCTGCACTTGGCAAAGGTTTGCACTCTCTGAGCCTTACAATTGGCTCTCTGGTTATATTTGATTTTTTTGTGCTGATGGTAGATACATAAGCATAAATATTAAAATTTTAATATGAGTCATCTATCAGGGGTGGCATGGGGGGGGGGGGGGCTGTAATATAAAGTGTACTTAAATAGTCAATGATATCAGTTTTGTCATTCTTGGCTTGAGATCTCTATATTGTGTAACGTTTAGACTGGTTTATATTTATTTGTAGACGCCGCCCTCTAGCGGCCGTGCCGGGAACTATTACATTTAGCTCACACAGTAATCAATATGTATTATGCAGCATATAGATTATACTCCCTATTCTGTCTATTATATTCCCTATATAATCCCTATTCTGTCAAGTATAAACAAACCATTTGGAATCCAACTTAAGTGCCTTCTGATCATTTAAATTTAATTGTCATAAGTAGTGGTAGCGTGGAGGCTCACTGGTGAGCACCGCTGCCTCCGTTTGAGAAGGTTCTGGGTTTGATTTTCATGGCCGAATGATTGAGGCCTTTCTGTGCAGAGTTAGCATGTCCTCCCTGTGCTTGCAAGAATTTCTCTTTGGGATCTCTGGTTTCCTCCCACAGTCCAAATAAATGTACATTTGGTCAACTGGCTAATCTAATTTGCTAACAGTTTGTTGTCCTTTTAATCAGTTTTTCTCTCCTGTTCAAAGCCTCTCTCTGGACAGGGGCTCTTGAGTGGCACATGGACAAGGTACGCTGCTATTAACCTGGAGATTGCATGTTCGAATACAGGTTGATGCCGCAGCCACCCGTGACCAGGAGCTAATTGGCAGAGTGGCAGGGAGGGATGGCATACACTCACCTCCCTGTTGGTCATTGCAATGAAAAGCCAATCATGGACGGTTGTGAGTTCATTTGGATAGCACTTTTCCTTCCTCCACCCCAAATACGCCTGCAAAGCAGTTTGTGAAGATGCACATGGCAGTATAGTGTGTCACACAGGGACCATGTGCTTGCTTGCTTACTCCCCTGGTTGGTGGTGGTCAAATGTGATTGGGAGATAATACTTCACGGATAGGACTTGAATACTACTAAAACTAGGGAAGCCAAATTGGGGGAAACATGCATTATGATGGACAAAACATATATATATATATATATATATATATATATATATATATATATATATATATATATATATATATATATATAT
>JAOUQZ010000033.1:7554374-7571722 GCA_028564935.1 Neosilurus hyrtlii | reverse complement strand
AGACTTGCACCGAATAAAAGTCATGCAAATCTAACTTCAGGAGGCAGACAGACCTGCAGGTAAATAAATGTTCATGGATCAAACACCAAACATTGATTAATATTTAAAAAGCAAACCCAGGCTCGGATACCTGTCCAGAGACATCTATCGGCAGCTCCGATTTTAGGCATTGTCTAACTATGTATTATATTTACCATATAGTGTACTAGAAAACTTTTAATACCTAGTTTAGTGAACTCATGTAGGAAATAGGAAGCTATTCAATACATAGCTAACTATATTAACATTATAAGTCACATTATTAATACACCCACAGAGCACTATTTAGGAACATCTGTACAGCATGCCTTCATATTCATGCAGTTATCTAACCAGCCAATCATTTGGCTGCAGTGCAGTGCATAAAATCATGCACAAACAGGCCAACAGCTCCAGGACATGCTCACATCCACCAACAGAAAGGGGAAAGAATGTGATCGGGATTTTGACTTGTAGCTAATAACTAAAAATATTCAGTAAATATCCAGTAAATAGCAGCTCTGCTGTCAAAATGCCGTGTGTCTCACCATGAGAGAAGTCTAGACTGGTTCTCTCTGTCATTCTGTCTCCATCTTAGAACGCACAGCCGGAGAATTAGAAAGCTGAAGCTGCAACGGGCAAAGACTCAGGAAAACTGGACAGGAAATGGAAGACTGACAGACTGGAAGCTGGTCATGTATCATGTCAAACATTAGTAGAGTCAGTATTACCAGTGTACCTGGGTGTGGAAGTTTGAGGACCTGTATGAATTAGTACAGTAGAAGGAGCAACATGATGACATTTCTATTTCATTTAAACTCTGCGTCTGTGAACACATTCATCAATTCCTTTTTGCTGTCTGCTTTAGGCACACTCTTGGAAGGTAGAAGGAAACTCACAGAGAACATATGAAAGTTTGCACCGAGTGTAACCCGAGCTCAGGTCCAAACCAAAAAGCATAAAACCTTGAGGCATCAAGGCTACCCAACTGCTCCACCATATCAGTGTCCACCAAGTGCTCAAGAAAAACGCAGCCACTCTGCTTCACTCTGTACTCCACTCATAAACCCAGAAAAAAGTTCTAGTTTAAAGCTTATTTATTATGTTGTCAAGTTCTACAGTGTGAAATTCCTGGCTGCAAACCTGTTCCAGCTTGACACTGCCCCTATGAACAGAGCAAAGTCCATGAGCACATGGAAAAGCAAAGTTTTCAGGTTTTTTTTTTTTATTTTAAAGAAGGTTATTAAAACAGTCAAGAGAAACTTACTCTGAAACCATAAATAAATAAATAAGACATAAGGGTTGGATGGTGTGCTGCCCACAAACCTTTGGCCATATAGTTCTCACTTTGGGACACTCTCTCACTCTTACTGATTTGCCAAACCACTCAATCCTTTATTAATGTAGCAGGGAGGCTGGAGGCTATTTTATCGCACCCTGGGTGAGGGTAGCGTACACCATGAACACTTCACCAGACCATCAGAGGGCAAAACAACCATTTACACTCACATTTACATACAGTGGCAATTTGAAACAGCCAATTATCCTAATGTGCATGTCTTTGAACAGTGGGAGGAAACTGAAGTACCCGAAGGAAACCCACGCAAGCACAGGGAGAACAGGGAGCAAAGTCTACACAGAAACACACAAGCCTGAGACCTAGGACCCAGGACCTTCTTTGCAAATGTGCTAACCCCTACACCACCGTGCCGCCCTTGATTTGATCTTTACTAACATAAACTGACCAGAAAATGGAATACATTTACTGATTGTTGTTAATAATTGTTGTGCAGTCATTTTTATTTCATCAGAGTGAGCTAGTCTGAAAAAAAAAACAGAAAAAAAAAACAAACATCCATCTATCTACTTCTTGTGATTGCTGTTTTTTTGTGTCTCTGCTCCATGTCTGCTCCCCGACTGCTATGATTAAGTCCAGAACCCCTGGGTTTAAAGCCATTAAGACCCTGGTTCATGTAAGTACCTAGAAAACAAATGAGGTTATGAACCTTGATCCTAAATACCCCACACCTTTTTGTGTTTTTAGAACTTTTCCACTTTTTTTCCCTTATGAACTACAGAATAAGGGGAAAGCAGTCTCAGCCTGGCACCAGAGCAAGCAGAAACGCAATACCAGCTTCACCCAACAGAGGGAGACAGAGAGCACCATCTTAATATAATCAGTGGCTATCACATACTCCTGTACCTGTGTCTATTTAAGATCCCTCCACTCTCTTAGTGCTCAGTCTTGAGTTAACTGTGCTGATGTTTAATTCTCAGCTGGCAAACTGTGGTACTTTTTTTGGGGTACTGATATTTTTTTGACCTCTTCCTTAAGACACTGCCTTACAGTTGGCTTGGTCTGGGCCATGGGTAAAATTCAGGCCAAATCCTCACATTTCTTGTCTTAAAGTAACTGAGACACCATGAGGAGGTGTAATCAAGCTCTAGAAGTGCCAGCAGAAACACTAATGGCCTTGGCTCACCCTAGCCCGTTCAGCTCTGGTGTGATAATGGAAAAGTGGCGACTGTAATGCTTATAGTACCACTTTGATATCTTGTGCTTTGTGATATGGAGACCTGATCTGTTATATGCCTGCAAAATGATATATAGTAATGTATTTAATTGATATATGAGAAGCACATTGGCATAGAGGTTAGCACATCCACCTAAAAGCGAGAAGGTCCTGGGTTTGATTGTCTGGTCAGCCATTTCTGGGTGGAGTTTGCATGTTCTTCCCATGCTTGTGTGGGTTTTCTCTGGGTACTTCAGCTTCCTCCCACAGTCTAAAGGCATGCACATTAGGCTAATTGTTCCAAATTGCCCCTAGGTGTAAATATGATGTGTAGTTTGTCACAGTTGAGCACACTCTGCACATGTTATTTTATTAGAGTAGAGCAAAAGAAAGGTTTATGTATGTATTCAGCCCCACAGTTGAGTCAGTTATTCTGCTAGATTTAACTGGATTCCTAGTTCGGAATAGGCCATGAATTACCTTTTTTTTCTTTTGGCAGATTTATTTTCCTTTCTAAATTCCGCATACCTAGGTAGTGTTGTGCTTTTAATCATTTTCTATTTGTTCAGATTATAAAATACTCTAATACTGGATTTGCATATAAGGTGGAGCGTTTGATAAAACAGAGAAATGTTGAGTTTTGGTGATATTATAAGACTAGAAAGCATTTCAAAGAGAGGCCGAAGTCATGGGAAGCAGATTTTATTATCCGGAGCTACATACTTGTAGATTGGTCCCATTATGAAAATGAATAAATATACAGCATTTAAACTCCTTACAACATGTACAAGGCCGTGTCGGCAAAAATAATCTGGGAGTTTATTCTTTTTTCTGTGGAAGCGATGCCTTCACCAGCTCGTATATTACAAAGGCAGTACCTATAAAATAAATACACACACAAGAAAAAAAACACGTTATATGATAAAGAAACATTCAGTAATGAAATTAAAACACCCAGCTGCAATTTTTCTCCTCCTAAAAATCAAACAGCATGTCCACTGCAGTAGGAGTTGGATTAACAAATAATAGCTACTGTTCATTAACTGTCGATATTGTTGACTGGACAGAGTGCCCAAATAGAGAACAGTAAAGACATGCAGGAAGGTGTTTAGAAACACAATCTTATTTAATTGGTCCCATCATTACCAGGAACATTATCTCTTTCTATTAAGTGTAAATGTGTGTGCAAATCCCAGCGTGTCCTACTGAGGCCAGAGATGTACACACAAGCATCATTCACTGAACATCAAAGCTGCAATCAATCACTTTTAGGATATTGAGCCACACTAATGGATTTTGAGAACTGATGAGTGTTATATATTACAAGATTATATACAGACTTATTAGTTTTTATTTTAAAGATACAGTGTGTAAGATTTAGTGGTATCTATCAGCATCTAGTGGCGAGTTTTTAGAACGCATCCAACTGAAATGTCATTCCTGACCCCTCCCCTCTGAAGCCTGTGTGGTTCTGGGCTACTGAAGAAATACAGCGGTGCAAGATGGTGGCCTCCATGAAAGGGGCCCTACTCCCCATATAAATATAAACAGCTACTTGTAAGGTTCTGAAAAATGAAAAAAAAATTATTTCTGCTCATAGATCTTCCAAACTGTTACATCCTATACCTTTAAAATAAATACATCATTAATCACGCAGCCCAAATAGCACTGAAGTAAGAACTCTTATTTGTAGCCTGTCTGTGCCTGTTAATTTAACTATTTTTTCAAACACAATCTTTGCTGCTATTTATGAGCATTTAATGATACAAATAAAGGAACCTGAACAGTGATCTCTTCAATCTTTCCCCCCCTTTATTTATTCAGTAGATGATTACTGGACTTTATTATTAATGCTCGACTCTGCGATGGCCTGGCGAGCTGTCCAAAGTGTACTCTGCATTCGCCCAGAGTCAGCTGAGATGGGCGCCAGCCTCCCCACGGCCCTAATTAGGATTTAACGGTTCACAAAAAAAATGAATGAAAGAGTGAATAACGCTCGACTCAGTAAAAATTAATATCCATGTAACTCCCTACTCTAGAGGCTTACTGTCTGGTAGATAAAGATCAGTTTCCATCACATACCCAAGATGGTGAGGCCCATTGTTGTTCGGTACAGGATGGCATCACCAGCTCCACCCTTCAGATGAACTGGTACACCATTATTCTCCTACAAGACACCAAATAAGAGCAGATTAGTATGCATCAGGCATCAAATGCTCCATTATTAGGTAATCTTAAAGATTTTTAGAAATAAACCATGCCGTTAAGTCACTTTATGACAGTTTTAAGGTACATACACACGACACCGATCATGATCCCGATTTGAGCTGATCATATTCCAATGTTAGTCTGATGTTTCGGCCAAATTTTTCAACACTTCCAAAAATATTTCACTTTGCCCCAAAATTCTACATTGTCCTCCTGATGTACCATCGTTTTCGATGTGTACCGATATTCTCAGATTTCCTCTAAGGTAACATCAGATTAGGATCGGGGCAAATCGGGGTCATGATTGGTATCATGTGAGTGCATCTTTATTCATGGGTCTTTTTCTGTATTTCTCCTTTTTATTCGCCGAACCCTGAGAAAACCTGATTCACCTGATTTTCAACAAACACAAGCGTGCGCTGGGGATTTCAGTGGCACACTGTGGGTGGACATTTCTGATTTTACAAGCAAATATTGCCGTTAGTGATTCTAACCAGAACATTTGTATCCACAATGGTTAAATATATCTAGCAATCACTACACAGATACAATTACTTCAGTGGAAGACCTTTGGCTTTATTACTACTATTATAACAGCTACAACCAAAACAAATCCCAACAGCAGTTAGGAGAAAGTGCACTGTACACACTACAAGCATGAAAGCTGTATGTATGAATGCTCTGCTGTATGTAAAAGCTTTATATTCTACAGTACATTATGGCGCTGTTAGACCCAGTCAGCACACCAGAAGCAGGTTAGCGTATTATAGCCGTGTTCAGCTAAGACATACTTATCTGACGAACCTGTTTTGAGTGCAACAACCTGAATATAAAGTGAACACAGACTTGAAATAAATACAATTTCTTTCTATATTACAGATGTGTGCATTAATGATGCGCATTTAGGATTGTGGAACTGACTTAACAAAATGCATGAGAAAACATTTTTACGAACACAATGCTGTTAAATTCTCGAATATAACTAGTGGTAATTTTGCTATGCAGCCTAAAATTGAAAAGAAAGTGAAGAAACAATTGTTGACAAGTGCCATAAGTCATAACAGGAACAATCTGATTTCATTCATTCCCTTTCTAAGCCACTTAATCCTAATTAGGGTCGGGGGAGGCTGGACCCTATTTCAGCCCACTCTGGGTGAGGTACACCCTGAACAGCTCACCAGGCCATCACAGGGCCAACATACATACAAACATTCACACTCACTCTGACACTTAGGGGCAATTTGGAACCGCCAATCAGCCTACTGTACATGTTTTTGGACTGTGGGAGGAAACCCACACAAGTACAGGGAGAACATGCAAACTCTATCACTAATAACTATATCATAACCGTTGTAATGGGAATGAATGTCTGAGGGATGGTTAACTTCCACTCTATCTTCCACTCCAAACTGTTACTTGTTTCAAGCCATAAAATAAAACACCTTTTTTTAACAGTGTAAACAGAATTCTATGTTCCATATGCAGTAAATATCTTAATTTTTTTAAGTTGGCAAAATAAAGTATTACTGCCAAGCAATGCATTACTGATTTAAATAGCTGAAAGGGCTTTTATCCAACCACATTGAGGAATCATTTCATGTTTCTGGCACATATATTGTGCTTATAGAAGTAAACCTATCCAGCGGAATGGCAGCTCGCTACGCCGTGGTGATGTTGGGTTTCCAGTAAAGAAATCTTGTCTCAGCGTAACACTTTCAGACAATATCAAAACTCATCATAACATGATGGTTACATGAGATTACATCAATGGCGTCCTGTTATCAGGAGAAGTTCTTGGAGCTCTGCTTTTAAAATCTTGATATTAAATTTTACATGTAAGACTCTTGCATGTTGTTGACTGTAATTCCAGAAATAAAAGACATAAAGGAAGTCCAAGAGAACAAACAACAGACACAGAGTATAACATGGGGAAGTGCAAAGCCCAGATATGTGGATATTATAATTATCATCTATTACAAGGGACTAATCTGATCAACTCACCTGGAACAGCTTCTGCTTCTCGGGCACTTTATTCGCCACCTGCCTGCGAACGCTGCTAGTTAGTGTCCGTCGGGACACCTGTTGAAGTGCCTGGAAACACACAGATTGAATATTATAGCTCTGCACCCTATTCTTCAAGCGTATTTTACTGCTGGATTGGATAGTTCACTGAAATGATCTACATTTTCTTCACCATCAGATAACAAGCAAACATTCTTAGGAGCAGATTTATTCAATGTAAACAAAATTAGATTGCATAGAGGTGCAGCAGGGAGCACCAAGTGGACTCCTGAGCTCCTGTGTGTGTGTGTGTGTGTTGTTCCTGTGATTCCCACATGGTGATTTCCTCAGGGTTCCCCAGATTCCTTTAACCTCCCAAACATGAAGGTAAGTGATTTGATTGGCTAGGATAAATTGCCCAGAAGTGTGAAGGTGTGTGCGCTTGGCGTTGTCAGACAGACAGGCGTCCCATCCAGGGTGTATTCTTTCCTCCCACTCTGTGATCACACCACCTCCACGAACACCAACACCCATCATAGCTTCTTTTTTTAGGCCTATGTATAATGATGATGACCTAATGGATACAAGCCTTTACCTTTACATTCTGCAATGCATGATGGGACAAGTTAGGGTAAGAAATGTCCATTTCACCACAATTTGTTTAGCAAATTAGGTTGATCATCCAGGTTATTTTCCTCTATACTTAAACGAAATAGAAATGTATTTCAGTGTATACAGTCGAATATGTGACAGTAAAATCAGTAAGTTTCTACTCATGACTCTGTACGCCTAGCCGAAGGGGTATTGGAGGGGTATTATGTAAGCTCTCTTTATAATCTATGTGGCTTTGTCGGGATCCTTTGACGGTCAAAAATCATCTTCTCCGAAAAGTAGACATTACATGTAGAGGACAGAAGTGCTTTTTTCAGATATTAGTTGCTTTTTCTAAAGCATCATAGTACTGTATAGCTTGCTGAAAAATATAACTGGGGTTGGATGTGAAAAAAGTGTCTTCTCCGGAAAACCACAATGACTGTTACTGATGCTGTTGTTACTGCAGTTAATAATATATTCAACTAATGTTGCATGAAACCTGCTCAGATAATGTTTTTCGTGAGCTTTTATTTTTAATGCTGTGAATTCTTTACAATTCACTACAAACAGACGTACTTATTCCCTGTACATGTTATAATTTCACCCAGTGTAATTTAGACACCATTAGACCTGCAGCTCTGACACTTCACACAAAATATTCTAGTCTCATAAGGTGTTGACTGGTAACAAGAAACCACAAAAATTTAAAAAAAAATTAACTTTTTAGCTACTGAGAACCCAAAAAGTCCTGTAAATGTAATGTAATGTAAGTACACCCTGATCGTGAAACAGCCCATTTACACCAACATGTACAGAACAGGAAATACTCCAGGACAGCTAGTGTTTGTACATACAGCTGTATTTCCTTGTTCCATTTCTGTTCTTTGAACTAACACAGCGAGGACACTTCAGAGCACTAAAAACAGGAATCATTAATACTCTGGTCAGGGCTTTTCCCCACATCCTCCTCCTCCTCCTCATTCTACTCCTTCATCCTCCTCCTCCTCATTCTACTCCTTCCACTCCTTCCTCCTCCTCCTTTCTCCTCATTCTACTCCTTCCTCCTACTCATTCTCATTCTACTCCTTCCTCCTCCTCCTCCTTTCTCCTCCCTCCTCCTCCCTCCTCACTCTACTCTTTCCTCCTCCTTCATCCTCCTCATTCTACTTCCTTATCCTTCTTCTTCTCTCCTCCTCATTCTACTCCTTCCTCCTCCTCCTTCTTCTTCCTCACTCTACTCCTTCCTCCTCCTCCCTCATCCTCCTCATTCTACTCCTTCCACTCCTTCTCCTCATTCTACTCCTTCCTCCTCCTCCTCATTTTACTCCTTCCTCCTCCCTCATCCTCCTCATTCTACTCCTTCCTCCTCCTCCTCATTCTACTCCTTCCTCCTCCTCCTTTCTCCTCCCTCCTCATTTTACTCCTTCCTCCTCCTTCATCCTCCTCATTCTACTTCCTTATCCTTCTTCTTCTCTCCTCCTCCTTCTACTCCTTCCTCCTCCTCCTCCTCATTCTTCTTCTTCTTTCACATCCTCATTCCACTCCTCATTTTACTTTCCTCTGCCTTCTACTTTCTCCCCTTCCTCCTCTTCCTCCACCGTCTTAGATTTCTTTTTCTCCCAATAATCTATTTTATGATTTTTATTATTCTTATTATTAGTGTCTTTATCAAGGTTTTCTGTCCCCCTGGGTCTCACTGTTACTCTCATACAGCACATTAACAGTGACTTCACACTTACAGTTCTAATATCTGTTTATGAAATAATGATTTATTAAATAAACTTAACAAATACAAGATGTAGCTGTCACTGGATTAAAACGCCTTTGTTTCCTTGTTGAACCTGCAGTAGTTTGAGGTAAAGCTAATATTGGTGCAGAACACTTCCTGTTTGATTTCAAGCCAATCACTTTGTTACTATAACTGTACCAGCTCCCTGCTGTCCTTCCAGGCCTGTCTACTGAACTCGTTTATCTACTGAAATGGATTAGTTTAGCGCAGGGTGAAAACAAATTTCTTTCACAAACTACATCCTAAGTAATTCCTTCACAGCTCTTGAATATTATTTGCTGTAATCAACTCACCGCAATGTGCCTATACATGATCTCCTGCTCCTGCTGAGTCTCCTCTCCTGCCAAGGACACAGAGACGGAAAGACCGACGACATCCCAAACGACGACCTGCTCCCTTTATAAGTGCACTACTTCTGTCCTGAAACAACCCTCTCCTGCAGCCTACTTAGTGCAACTCTAATCTCAACCTGAGGTATTCGGATTGAACCAGTTTGACGGCTTCATCGCTACATTAATTATATCGCCACCTGCTGTTCTGGCGTGGTACTGCAGTTTTATTTTGTATCAACTCGTGATTTCTTTAGTCGTTGGTGGACATCCGCCTCACAGAATGAAGGTCCTTGGTTCGAGTCCCGGGCTGAGCTTGGGCGTTTGCTTGCATGGGTTTCCTCCGGGTACTCTGGTTTCCTTCCACATTACGAAGACATGCACATTAGGCTAATTGGCTGTTCCTAACCAGGTGTGTGTATGTTGCCCTGCAATTGACTGGCGAGCTGTTCATGGTGTCCCCCACCTTCACCCAGAGTTGGTTGAGATAGGCTTGGAGCTTGAGCAGGTTGCCGGGGGAATAGTATGATTTTTTTCGTTTTAAGGTTTAAATCATGGGCGGCATGGTGGCGTATTGGTGAGCACATCTGCCTCACAGCAAGAGGGTACTGCATTCGAGTCCCAGGCTCGGTCGGGCGTTTCTGTGTGGAGTTTGAATGTTCTCCCTGCACCTGCGTGGGTTTTTCTCCAGGTACTCCGGTTCCCTCCCAAAGTTCAAAGACATGCACATTCGGTTAATTGGCTGTTCCAAACTGCCTCTAGTGCAAATGGTTGTGTGCGTGCCCTGCGATGGTCTGGTGAGCTGTTAAGGGTGAACCCCTGCATTCACCCAGTTATGGCTAAGATAAGCACCAGCCTCCCTGAGACCATAACACAATTAATAGAATTAGAACCACTACATACACTGCCATGCCAAAAAAAAAAAATAAAGTCACACATTCTAACATTTTCATGGAGTGGATTTAGCCTTGCTTACAGCACGTAATCGTCATGCCATTGTTCCAATGAACTTCAATGAAGTGACATAACATTTATTTCCATCCAGTGTTGGGTTCATTTCTCACTGACGTCCTGAATTGATGATAAAACTTTAACCACTTCATGAAGTCTTCTATGGCCCATCCCGAACACTTACAATAGGGTTAAGGTCAGGACTCTGGAGTGCTGATACATATGTGAAAATGATTCCTCGTGCTCCCTGAACCACTCACTCATTATTTGAGTCCCATTTTATATCTGTGCCATCAGGGAAGAAAAAGTCTATTGATGTGAAAACCTGCTCATTCATCACATTCAGATCATCAGCTAACTTCATCTTATTGCCACATTAATGTTGCTGAGCCTTGACCAGACCAACTGGAGCAACAGTGCCATGGAGATTACATGCTGTGATCAAGGCTAAATTCTCTCCATGAAAATATTAGTGACTTTTTTTGTCCAGGCAGTAAATATTCTAAATTGTCTATTTTATTATAACTATTAAATTTTTCTTGGAAGTGTATGGCAAATATAGCTGTTAAGTTTTTGTCCTTTAATAAATCACAACTGGTTATTTAGTTTACTTAGACTGTCTTTTGTAAGTGTGACCTGAAAAAATTAAACATTACATTTCAGTTAGCATAAAAAGGGTTAACAATTATCAAATTATTTGCACACATGAAACTTCATTCAAATCCAGTTTTTCCTTATTTGCGTTTATAAAAATTTTAATTTAATTTTCTTTAACCATTTTCCCCCCGTTTAACTTTGAATGTGGGAGGTTTCCATTAGGATCATCCATTTTTTATTTAGATTTTTTTGGGTCACCCTGCATTATATTAAACTTGTTCGGATATAAGCAGTAAATAATGAATAAAGAAAAATACAGGAAGTCTAATTTTTTTCATGGCACCATATGTTAACTGAGACCTCAATATAAAATAAATGAAATAATAAGCTGAAAATGTGTTTCCATCTAATTTTATTTCTCTGGCAACAAAGACCAACACATCCATAAAAGTAACCAAGCTGAAAAACAAAGCTGTGCCAAGCCTCAAGTGAAAAAACAATGTGATGACCTGTAACACTCATAAAACTTCAAACCATAAAAATCCCACATTTAAAAAAAAAAAAAAAAAAAAAGGTCCAGGTGCCCTGTAAATTAAATAAGCACGGTTAACTGTATTAATATTGATCCCAAATTGCTTAAGAAAAAGATGAGCTTTACAGTGTATGCACTTCAGAGTTTGGAATTTAATTATAAGCACTTCATTGTTAGTTAATCAGCCAAATTAACATTTTTCACTACAGCTGTAAGGTTCGTGAACAACAGCCGTTAACCTCCTGGAGCTAACATCAGTTTCTTTAGGCAGTAACACTTCAGCAAGAGTTCAGCTCTGATGCTTATACATTCATTTGCTTTAATGAGATAAATGCTTTCACAATGCTGCACTAACCACAACCTGTTCCAATATACATATGGAAGAATACAGAAGCTCATGAGTCATACTAAAATACTGACTAAACATAAAATGGCCTAATACACAATGTCATACTCCTTTTTAAAAATAAATACATATAGAATTCAACACCTGTCATAAACAAAGCACTGTGCAGTGCTACCATCCAAGCACAATACTCATATACACACGCATAACACACACAGACTAGCTCAGACGTTAAGCAGCTGGACCCCATCATGCATGGGGCAGACGGCATGCAGGTGACCACATTAAGTTAGTTAGGAATGTCAGAGCTGTTGCTGCGATTTCCGTATTTGTGGTGGATGAAAAGCAGGACGACTCCGAGGAAGAAGCAGACGGAGCCCACGGTGATGTAGGCGATGCCCAAGAATGGGTTCTTCCCTCCCATCCATGAGATGGTGCTGAGGATCATTCGCTTTCGGCCATCGAAGCTGCGCACGGGATAATCTGAAAGTGACCGGTTAGGGAGCATAACGCAATGCTGAACAGCATTCACAAAGCATTTCAAGTTTTAACGCTAGTAGGCACTTTCTCATGAAACACACCAGAATTTACTCCTTTTATACACAGGTTCTGTGTTTTACTGTCAGATTAATAAACAGAAAATATTTGGAAATAAATTTATGGAGGGAAAGAAACCTCACACAGGAAGTATTCCTAAAGGCCAATATATACTTCTACACTGTACCCTATACGCCGGGGCCTGGTATGAAATATAACTACACAGGATTGCAACAGGAACTCTACCAACTGAGACTAGTCCGCTTACTAGCATCAAATCACCTTCTACATATTTCCAGCTGCTCCCTCGTCTCCATCAAAATTCTACATCAGGCAGTGGTGGCCCAGTGGTTCAGAATCTGGATTACTGATCAGAAGGTTGGGGGTTCAAGGCTCAGTACCACTAAGTTGCCACTGTTGGGCCCTTAAGCAAGCAATTTGGCATCTGCCATATGTTGTAAATGTAATCATATGATGTTAATATAAACTAAACAGGCACTCAGAGTGCTGGGTACCTCAATCATCCAGCATAAATAATGTAGTAAATAGGCCCTATGTGGTACTGGTTTTAATTTGCCATGAGCTCGTCTTACTATATGTTCATCAGTATGTTGACGTGATCGAATTAGCCAAATAACATTCTTGTTTAAAGGATTTACAGGATGGCTGGGGTTTAACCGTTCAAAGTCAAAGGTAACTGTCTTATCTGAAAGTCCATATATGGTCTCCTATTAGTGTTCAATAGTAACCACATGTCTATCGGCACTCGTTTCAAAGTTATAAGCGCTCTACCTCCATTAGTTTTCGACCTTGCTCTGACTTTCACTTTTGACCTTGACATTCCAAATTCAAATCATCCCTGGGACTCAGGTAGTGTAGTGTCCCCACCAATTTTGGTGTAAATCTGTGCATCAGTTTGGTCAAGATTTTGTTCACAAACAGACGGACAAAAATGTCAACAATTACAATACATCCGTCAGAACTCTGTTCTGGGTGGAGGTAATAAATAAAGTTTGAGAACCTACAGCAGCTGTATTTCATTACAAAAAACAGTTTAATCCTGCAACTAATCCAATAATTAGATGCTGTTGACTCATTGGCCACGAGTGTGTCAATCAACCTGCCGGTAAACCTGGATCTAAACTGGAAGGATACTGTAAGTAACTTCCAGAGTGTAGTTGCCTCGGGGAAGCGTTGGGGTCATGTTATTCTTCTTTTGGATGATACGGTAGAGTTTCCTAAACGTGGGCAGGGCAGCTGTACGCATCCAGACAATGAAGTCTTCGTTAATGAAGCCGTTGTTCTCCGGATCGGAGTCTAGTTCAAAGACGGGTTTACGCCAGTTGACTGGCTTTGCAGATCCTGAATGAGACAAAACATGCTTTAGACAGGAGGAAGATGTGAAACATTGTACATGTCAAAGTAGCTGCTTTTATCTTTTACTGCAGCCTGAAGGTCAGGACTTTTATAACCAGCGATTAGGAAAGAACAAAAGAAAACACCCTCTCAAGTTTCCTACATATAAACTCAGCACATGGACCACAACTCAATCAGCACGGCTGCTATCCGCATAAACAGTAAACCAATTAGCACTTCTTACCCTTAAATGAATGGTACTGTATATACAAGTATCTACTTTAGATTAAAACACAGAGATATTTACTTGTTAATTTGTTAACACAGACTATACCGATGTCCACGCCACATTAAAAGATCTTCCCTCGCAATTTTATTTTTTACCTTGAAATACAACAGTGAGGTTTGGATTGTTGCCCCCAGGGTTCCTGAATTTCACATGCTTATCCGTCCACCAGGCAATGCCCTTCTTCACCAGGGGAATCGTGATCCTGGTTCCATTGGGATCAAGATAAATCAATTCCAGCGTATCTGCGGAAATTAAGGAAAGGCTTTCAAGCTCGCCGAGCACCACCTAGACTTTCGTTTAATCCGTTATCATACTCAGTGCATTTCTGTCTTACCGTTAAACATGCTGTTAGCAATAGCACCACAAGGGGCAATAGGTGTGCTTCCAACCATACGGTACGGCTCACATTCTTTACTCGGATCCTGGGGTAGAAAAAACACACACTGTGGGGACTCTAAGGATCAAAACACCCTCCTCTCCACTGATCTACTGCACAGAAATCTATTCAGATCAGACTGCACATCATCCGTACCTTCAGAGATGACTGGTCCCCGTTCAGCTGGCTGTCGTCTCTGGATTTCACATAACGACGATGGTTTTGGTAGAAATTTGAAAGGCCATAGTACATAAACACATTGCTCTGTGGATGGCAATGGGGGTGTCAGTGCACTTTATTTTCTTTCATATTACACAGTCCACACATAAATACACGCAAATTTAAAGGACAACAAAGAAGAAAATCTAATTCTACAGCAATGTGAAGGATTTCAGATTGATTTCCTTCCACTGATACCCAAATTTTAAGATGAAAAAAAGCTTCAATTTCAATGGTTGTCTCACTTAAATTTAATTCCTCATACCACCAGTGTAAGGAACTTTTTCATGAACAAGATTTCAGAGCTTCCTATCCATGAACTTCTCAAAGACAGAACACATTAAGGTGGAGTTTAATGTTTGGACCTTAAACAACAATCACTTATACAATACAGAGTGTGAGGTCAAGAAGTGTGAAGTCAATGAGTCCACTCTGAGAATCAACTATGTGAGTGATTACTATCACTAAATCGTACACAGTGTGTATGTGGAGAATGTACCACAACGCTGCACCCGAACATTTATGCATTAGTTCCCCTGAATACCTTCTCCAGGATTTTGCAGCAATTTGTAGATTTGGGAAATTCACTGACCATAACACGACTGGCCGAATTCACAGAAAAGTTGTAGTGATTGACTGCAGCATTCCAAAAACAAGAACTGCTTGGAAAAAAACCTTGACTTAAAGCTCAGAGTTGAAAATACTGCTTTTCCATTGGTCCTTAGATAGTCATACGCTCATTCCCATATTACCATAACCCTGTTCTATACTGATTTCAAGAATACAAACTGAGCAACAACCAGTTAGCAGATGTAGTTTGTATGCTGTTACAATGCACGGCTACTTCATGTAAACTCATATCTTCACAACAATGCTGAAGAAAATAAAAACTGCTGAAATGATGCAACCATGTGGCAGCATGCATCGTGGGTCCAGCACTGTAGCGTTACCTATTCAGGAACTCCGGCAAATCTTTAGTTCCTCAAAACAGCTGAAAAGCTGCTGCATATATACATCCTATAACACCGGGAAACTGTATATATCTACATTATATTTATAAAGTGAAAAATGAGAAATGAAGCCAAGCTGTGGGTTTACCTCAAAGGGTTGCTCAAGAGAGAAGGGCAACGAGCATTTACATGGTGCTGTGCTGTTCCAGCTGCTCTGTGAGCAGTTGTAGCATGGGCTCGAGGCATCTACCCCTGTATAATCAATCTGTTAACAAAACAAGAAGAGTAGAGGTATTAATCTGCACTCTGGGGCATGACTACACTTACAAACACATTTTTATAATGAAAAAGCTACTAGCATCTCTTATCCAGCTACATTTAACTTTAATTCTTTCACCTTTCATATTATAAATTCCTGGAACCTTATACAATCATGGAAAATTAAATGCATACATGTATGTGTGTATACACACACACACACACACACACACATACACACACATATATATATATATATGAATCAAGTTCTGAAGTACCGACACTAGAGACACCTTCATTAAATGGTAATTATACACCAACTCTTTCTGACCAATCAGATCTGAGAATTTTGCAGGGGAATAAAAATCACATGACTGTGTACGTATGTATAAATATTTTATGCTCGGACACTGACACAGGGGCATTATATTTAATCAGCAATGGCGCAACTCAAAGTAACATATTGAACTGAATATGAATTGAGAACTGTGAACAATACAGGACATTCTGGAAGTATTTGCTTCCTTGTTCAGCTTGTGAATCATTCGTGGGTATGCATGCTCATTGTGCAAAAAACATTTCACATACAACATTCAAACATACCACAGAACACAAGGAACAAAAGAAAAACTGGGGGGAAAAACAAGCTATAAAGGAGACAAAGCGGTGTAATTATTTAACAAGTAACATGTTAAGACAACCCATTTTCTGTTGTACTTTTATATAAAGATAAAACAAAAATCAAAACAGCATTTGACAAATTTCTTTCAGTTTCACTTTGATAATACTAACAAATTCACTTTCCTCCTTCTGAAAACACACTTGCATCACCATGCTTACATGGATTTCCTCCCACAGTCCAGATCTCCACATTAGGCAAACTGGCTGTTATAAATTGACCCTAAGTGTGAATGGTCATGTGTGTGTGTGTGTGTGTGTGTGTGTGTGTGTTGCTGTGCAGTGGTTTGGCAGGCTGTTCAGGGTGTACCCCTCCTTCAACCAGTGTCGGCTGAGATAGACAGCCTCCCCGGGACCCTAGTAGGATTAAGTGGTTCGGCAAATAAGTGATAACACGTTCTAAAAAACTCTAAGAATAAAGGAATAAACAAAAATGAATTCAATTAATCTACAAAAAAAATTTGGAATGTAGCAGTTCACTACTTTAGGTAGGTTACTTGTCCCACTGGGACATCTTTCCTAGAGCACCGCCACCACCGCCACATCTTTCCTAAGGCACCGCCACCACATCTTTCCTAGAGCACCGCCACCACCAGCACATCTTTCCTAGAGCACCGCCACCACCGCCACATCTTTCCTAAGGCACCGCCACCACCGCCACATCTTTCCTAGAGCACCGCCACCACCGCCACATCTTTCCTAGAGCACCGCCACATCTTTCCTAAGGCACCGCCACCACCGCCACATCTTTCCTAGAGCATCGCCACCACCGCCACATCTTTCCTAGAGCATCGCCACCACCGCCAC
>JAOUQZ010000033.1:7520168-7536565 GCA_028564935.1 Neosilurus hyrtlii | reverse complement strand
AGATAGATAGATAGATAGATACACAGACAGACAGACAGTAGACAGACAGTAGACAGACAGACAGACAGACAGACAGATAGATAGATAGATAGATAGATAGATAGATAGATGGATACACAGACAGATAGATAGATAGATAGATAGATAGATACACAGACAGACAGACAGTAGACAGACAGTAGACAGACAGACAGACAGACAGACAGACAGATAGATAGATAGATGGATAGATAGATAGATAGATAATACTTTATTAATCCCAGAGGGAAAGTCACAAGGGATGGAAGGCACAGAGAGAAAAAAAGACAAAGATTTGAAACCAAAAACAGGAGGATGGCGAGGAAACAATACACAATTACATTACACAATTGCCTCTGGGATCAATAAAGTATTCTGATTCTGAAACAAAGTAGCGAAGGTTGAGTATAGAAATATCATCAATAAGATAACTGGTTTCAAACGTGCAATGAAAAACTACCACACATCTTCAACCATATTGTCATGTAAACTGCAGAGAAATGATTTCTGAGAGAGCATGAACAGTCACATTACGATTATAGTATCAAAAAAATTTCAAACATGTGGTTTTCGGAGGTTAAGAGGAAAATTATCTGCTAAGGATTTAACGATAGAAATGTATAAAGGTAACAATCAGAAAAATCTCATATTCAATTTCTAATAATGTAATGATATTAATATGAGCTAAATGAGCCTAGGGGCAACTCGGAACAGCCAATTAGCCGTATGCGCATGTCTTAGGACTGTGAGAGGAAACCCATGCAAGCAAAGGGAGAACATGCAAACTCCACACAGAAACGCCATCGCTGAGTCTGGGAGGTGATACCAGGACCATCTTGCCTGAGGTGGACATGTGAACCACTACGCCACCGTGCTGCCCTTATACCAGACAGACAATTCAGAATAAAGCCTGTTTTATTTAAATTATCAATTCATTTTGGATGAATATAAAGGTTTTCTAGTGAAACCACGCCAGCTCTTGGGCTTAGTATCTCTTATTTACCTGTTCTACATCTTGTTTTGGTTCTGTGTCTGTTTACAATAACCATAACAAGACCGCATGACGGCGGAACGATATTGCACACGTGTGATAACTTTGCAGTGCCACACCGATTGGAAGAAAGTGGAAAAGTTCAAGATCCAGTGTTAAGAATTCGATTTCAGGAGAAATAAAAAGATGGTGATTTTATTAATATTATGGCGGTCGGTGCAGGGGTCATTAACACTCGTGTACAGGAGGAAACTAATGGTTTCAGAAAGACATTGTGGCTGATTTCATTTTATTTCCAAGAGATACCACTGTATATTACCTTTATTTAATATACCTGGAAACTGAATGGGAAACTTTATTCATTCATTCATCTTCTAAACCGCTTATTCCTATTTAGGGTTGCAGGGGAGGCTGGCGCCCATCTCAGCCGACTCTGGGCGAGGGCGGGGTACACCCTGGACAGCTCGCCAGGCCATCGCAGGGCCATCAGTCACACAACTATTCGCACTCACACTCACACCTAGGGGTGATTTGGAACAGCCAATTAGCCTACTGTGCATGTTTTTGGACTGTGGGAGGAAAGTTTCCCATCCCATATACCTGGAAACTGAATGGGAAACTTTAATAAAAACAATATTATATATAAAGTATATGTAAGAATTTCTGTTAGAGGAATTGAGAAATGTATTTTGTGACATCTATAGGTTATTTATAAACATTTTACAAATAATATTTTATGCCAGATGAGAAACACACACACACACACACACACACACACTCACTAAGATTATGAGATTACTACAGATCTACTACGCTGCTAACGAGACAGTAATTTTATTTAGCATTTCATGTCAAGACCTCTAAATATGGTGACACGGTAGCACAGTGGTTATCACATCCACCTCACAGCAAGAAGGTCCCGGGTTTGATTCCCGGGTTTGGGGCGTTTCTGCATGGATTTTCTCCGAGCACAGTCCAAAAACATGAGGCCCTGTGAAGGCTTGGTGAGCTGTCCAAGGTGTACTCCACCTTCACCGAAAGCCAGCCTCCGCGAAACCCTAATTAGGAATATATACCCCGTGATACAGCTGCACATTTCCAACCTGAATGTACTGTACATCACTTTATAGACAGGGAATCCTGGGGTAGTGCATCTCTCTCAATCTTTCTCTCTCTGTCCTGTGTGTCTGTGTGTGTTTGTGGGTGTGTGCTTGCACTCAGCATTACTGCATTCATCTATCCCCAACCAAAATACCCCTGCCCCCAAACACCCCCTCCACCACCACCACCACCAAGCATTAGGAAAGCACACTGCAGAGAAAGAGAATTATGGGATAGGGCGAGAAGCCCAGCTTGCCCTTCCCACATATTACAGTCAACTGCACAACTGCACAAAGGAACACTTGACCATTACAGTGCTGCTCACGCAGGGATTTCCTCGCCAACGACTGATCTGCTGATGCGTCCGATCTACATGCCAGTGTGTCTTCTTGTTTCCAACCAAAATGCTTCTGAGAAAATGGTTTGGATTTGTTATTATTTTATATCAGTATACTTCAGATGAGGTGAATGTTACCAATGAAAATACAAACTGCTGTGATTTCTAAGATTTCCTGTTTCCTTTCCATATCAATGTTACACTGGTATTGAATGTTCCTGAATGTACAGACTGTACACTTTGTTTATATAATACCATCTTTATAACACATTCAAATGCAGCGTATAAATCTTTTATAAAGCCACGCTGGAGTGTTTATTAAAGGCTTATATTAAAACACCTTAGATTATATCAGATTAAACAAACATACTGGTTTTATGCAACATTGAACAGCCACCAGCTATCATTCAGAAATATTGTGCTACTGTACTTTCCCCAACTGAGCCAATTGTAGACATGAGGTAAGCATAGAGTTTCATCAGTGTGATCATGATAATGAGAAGAATACTTTAGTTTAAAAGCTTTAGTTTAAAATCATTTCGTAGGCAAGCTGTACTGGATCGGGGCTAGGAAGTACCCCTCACACTACCTCAAAGGTAAGGGTTTCAGTTTCGGTAATAATAATATATCTTCTGTTTTTTCATTGCTTCCTGTTATCATGCCTCCCAATGACCAGCCAATCAGCATCAACTCAGTGATGTCCAGTGGAGAACGGACAGATCCGAGACAAGCAGATTCCTTGACTACGGTGCTCTGTTTGGTGCTCCTCTATGATGCTCTATGTTTACCTTCCAGAGCTGTCTAAAGGTGATGTTAGGGAATAACTTACAAGATAGCAATAACAAATACACCAACACAGAACCTCATTCATCTCAGAAGCTCAGCTCAGATATCCTCATGTGTTTTTTATATTAACCTTTCCCAGATCCTCTAGAACCTTCACCTTCATGTTAAATAATGAATAATGTTGACAATTAGGTGAATAAATGATGGATTAAAAGATTGCGTGTCTGTTATCACTCTGGCAAACAGAACCAGATAAATGAGTCGTGTCTTTATTAAACATGTGGGGAGTGGGAGGAATGGAAATGATCAGGCATTATATAATGCTTCACAGTAGTGAGGGAGAGATGGCTAAGGCCAAAGGGCTGATTTGATTAAAAGACAAAGTTGGGTGGAAGCTGAACATTTCCAAGTGAACCTTATTATACTACAATCTTGGATGGAATCTACTTCTGGCACTCATGTGGCAGGATTACGCAACACAGCACACTTCAGATCTGGCACACAAAAAAGTATTTGATGTATATTCCTAAAAGTATCAATAATTTAGAAGGAGGCTGCATGTCTGAGTGTTTCCTTACTGTGCGTTTTGACTTCTCATAGTTCTACTCCAGCCAGGCCAAGGAAGTAAATTCCTGTTAAATAACAAGGAAAGATTCATTTTAATATATATGAAAAATCTCGCAATGGTCTGGCGAGCTGTTCAGGGTATACCCTTCACCCAGTGCCAGATGAGACCAGCCCCCTGGGACCCTAGTAGGAGTAAGCTGTTTGGCAAATGATGAGATTTTTTTAAAGCCAGATTTGGAACAGTTTACCAAGACTTTACAAGACTATGGTGTAATATAATGTTTATAAACAGTGTGCCTGTACTACAGTATCCAGTTCAAAATGCAAGGCCCATCCCAAAGTTTCTATTAATCCACTCATTCTGACTGATCAGAATCAGAATCAGATTCTGATTTTGATAAGTGGATTAATAGAATCCACTCATTCAATCAAGAATTGATATTTGTGTCCCTCCAGCATTAAAGCACTTCATGGGTCTAAATAGGTAACGATAGCACAAAGCAGCAATACACAACAAGCAAGATGGTCCTGAAGCAAGAAGGTTCATGTCCTGGGCTTGGTGAGACTGTTTCTGTGTGGTGTTTGCATCTTCCCCCTGTGCATGCATGGGCTTACTCTGGGGCAGAATTTACTGCGGTGGTCTGGCAAGCTGTTCAGGGTGTACCCAGCGTTCGCTCAGTGTTTGCTCAGATGGGCCTCGCCCAGGTGAGATTATGCAGTTCAGCAAATGAGTGAGTGAGAGAATAGCTAAGAATTAAAACTTGGGATTATAAAAAAATTCACTATAACCTATTTATCCCTAATTTATACAACCATTTCAGTTTACATGTGATTGGTTGGGCAATATTCCAAGTGTGTCTACATTCATGGCATTTGTGTGTATAGTGTTTATATTTACTATAACTAGACTGTAGGTTTAATTCTGCACATCCGTGTTCACCATGTAACATCCCTCTTTCTGGGTACAAACAGTTCCAGAAAATAGCTAGTAGTTAATAACATCATCAGTCGACATTGCTTCCATTTCTCAAATATTATTTTTGATTTAAAATATGAACGGTCTTCAGAGGAAAACAAAATAGAAGAATAAACACAGTTTTACTGAAAGCAGTTTTATCCATAAATGTATAAATCAGTGAGTTGGTCAGCTAAATGTCGGTTCTCAGATCTAGTTCCTCTAGAAGAACAAAGATAAAGAGAAGTTTTATCTGTACTGTGTCTGAAATATCACTTCCTCAATATGACTGATAAAAAGAATTATTCATATAAAAGCAATATTACATGTAATTATGTGGTTATATTGAATATCGTCAAAACAGTTATTAGTGTATAGTACATGGGAATGGCACCATCTGATTGCTCCAATATCTTGGGATAAATAACAATAAAATGTCTTAGACATGATAGATGTCACTGTTTAGTCCCTGAAATGGAGGATTAAGAGAATTATTCCACAAGATCCACCAAGTCTGAGGTGAAAAATTTTTTTAATAGATACTGCAGGGGAATAGCACAATCTGATTGGTCTGCTATCTCAGGATAAAAAAAAAAAAAACGTTGGGCCTCATTCACCAACTGTTTTTGCAAAGAAATTTCTTTTTGAATCTCACTTACACACTTTTCACAGAATTCTTCCATTCACCAATATTTTCTTATCTGGGATTAGCAATAAACAGAATCTACAAACACAAAAGAGCAGTCCTACACACCTATAGGGTCTTCTGCTTCCCTTCCTTTTTTTACCATGTTAAACTTTTTTTAATGATTATTTTCATTATGTTACAAAGCATCATGCAAATAAATATCACCTAATGATATATAAATTATGTTCATTAGAAACCATGGCCTATCTAGTAATTGATAATGCTATATATAGGACGATCATAGGAACTTGAAGATGTTCACAAGTAAATTATTTGCTGAGCTTGAATAATACCTTATAAGATGGTTTTGGAGCTGTGCAACACCTTGGAGCCGGCACCGCCAAAACCACATGTTCAGGTACCGTCTGCTTTTGGCTTTTTGGCCACAGGGACATTTCAGAGAGAGAGAGTGTGCTATAAGTAAAGGCAGACACTTGCATGCTGCACCACTGGCATTCTTAAAAGGTGCATGTTGTGATTGCATACAGTCTATCAATTTAATACAACATCCATTAAATAATGTACATAAAAATACAGCCAGTATTAAGCTGCTTTACAAACAAAAGATATAGGACAGCAGTTACAGTTGCCACCATCTCATGCCTGTATTTGCCAATGGTTTTCTTGGCCTGTGATTTCGGGCAAATCATTTTAAAGGTGCGAACACCAGGATTATAGCATGCCAGGCTTCACTCTAATCTGTGGTCTTATGTCTATTACTCACACTACTAAATATAACATCTCAGGAATTTACATCCGGCAGCACTTCAGAGAAAGTGAGAATTCTTCCTCCTCTTGAATTCCAGTGCTTCCGTGGATTCACAGGTTTGCTTTACCATTGTTTTGTTCTTTTGTTCACCTATGCTAACAAATTTTACAAAAATTCTGAAAAACAAAATTTATGAAAAACCATTCGGAGGTACTGATGAATGAGGGCCAATATTCTAAGTGGATAACGCATAAATCGAAACCACAGACACTCACAGTTTGTCACAGTCATTTGGAGCAGCCAACATCACCATTATCATGTTTTAACATGAAAAAATAAACCATATTTTTTTGTTTGTTTCTGTGTAGTATATATTAAAACACATTTAACGTAGTGTGGCGTTTTGTGTAGTATGTACTGAACTCCACCACTAGCTACACAGCACTCTGCTTGGGGCATGCAGAGTTCACCTGACCTGCCTCTGTAACAGTTAAAATATGTAACAAATAATAATAAAAAATAATAAAGATTTTAAAAAATGCTAATACTACTACAAACAAACAAACAAAACCCCAAACATACAAACAAAAAAAAAAATGACATAATTATAATAGTAATACCGTGTTTTCCCGATAATAAGACACTGTCCTTTTTTTTTCGGTCCAAAAAACACCATAGGGCTTATTTTTAGGGTAGGTCTTATTTTAATTAACATTAACAGCAATTTCAATAAACAGGTAAGTGAGTCCTGCTTTCTTGTACTCAGCGGTGCAGCTCTTCCTTTTCGCACTCATGTCTATAGTAATAACCAGTAAATAAAGTGATGACGGTTATGCTCCCTCAGTCCTGCTTTTATCCCCATCATGCCCCTCAGTTCTGCTTCATTATACTTTGCTTACTGGGGTTTTTTTTTTCTTCTTTTTCTTAATTTCCTCTTTTTCTGTCTCTCCTTCGCGGCATTTACACGTTTACAGAAAATGAGGGGAGGGTGCGGACAAAATTTGGATTTAGCCAAGTCTTATTTTCGGGGCAGGACTTATTTTTGACTGTTCTGCAGAAGCAAGGGTAGGTCTTAATATCGGGGAAACACGGTACTACTACTAGTACTAATAATAAAACTATGAAAATGTTGATTTAGATGGCTTTTTATGTTCATGTGTAGTATATAAAAAAAAATTATATAAAACTATTCAGTCATATCCACCTCCCCAATAATTATCGGCCAGTGCCGCGATTACTTCATTTACTCTAAGCGGGTATATCATTACAGAAACCCAGAGGCAGTTGCAACCTGTGCTAACTGCTACCACCAGTTTCATTAATTCTGGACCAATTCAATAAAAACCAAACAACAACTGGAATAAAAGTTTTATTATAAGATTATACAACACTGTTCAATAGTTTGGGGTAACCTAAAAATTTTCTTGTTTTTGAAAAAAAATCCCTTTTTTCCATTTATAAAAAGAAAAAAATTAACAGAAAAACAGGCTAGACACTGTTAATGATGCTAATGACTATTATTGGTTGAAATGACTGGACTTTTAATGGAATTTTTACATAGGTGTCGTTACCGATGCAAAATCTCGGGTGTTTCGGAAACGGAATTTGTTTCTAGTGTTTCCTGTTCTGTTCATAATTTTTACAGATAGAATTTCTAGGCGCAACCAAGGCGTTGAGGGTTTTAATGTAGTGGACATAGAATCTTGTCTATGCTTCATGCAGAGGACAATTGAGATTGTCCTTTTGGCTTCATCAAGCCGGGACCTCCAGCTCTCATTGGAGCAATTCTGAGTGTGAAGCGGCCAGGATGAGAATCAGCATCTCCAAGTCCAAGGCCATGGTTCTCAGCTGGATGGGGTGGAATGCACCCTCCGGGTCTGGAATAAGGTCCTGCCCCAAGGGGAGGAGTTCAAGTATCTTGGGGTCTTGTTCACAAGTGAGGGAAGGATGGATTTTACCAGTCAATTTACGTTCCTACCCTCACCTTTGGTCACGAGCTTTGGGTAGTGACGGAAAGAACAAGATCACAAATACAAGCAACTGAAATGAGCTTCCTTCACAGGGTAGCAGGGCTCTCCCTCAGAGATAGGGTGAGAAGCTCGGTCATCCGGGAGGAACTCCGAGTAAAACCGCTGCTACCTCCACATTGAGAGGAGCCAGTTGAGGTGGCTTGGGCATCTAATTAGAATGCCCCCGAATGCCTTCCTGGTGTGGTGTTTCGGGCATGTCCAGTTACTATACAGCCCAGGAAGAGACCCCGGGGTTGACCCAGAACACGCTGGAGGAACTATGCCTCCTGGCTGGTCTGGGAACGCCTTGGTGTCCCCCTGGAAGAGCTGGAGGAAGTGGCTGAAGAGGAGGACGTCTGGATCTCATTGTTTAGGCTGCTGTCCCTGCGACTCGGACCGGAACAAGCAGAAGATGAATATGAAACAACAAACTCACCCACCAAACTCGACTTTATTGCTAAGCGGCTCTTTTCCCAAGTATTGGATAATGAGAATATACAGTGTATTTCTTAAATTTTTAAGAATTTTATTAAAATAATAAAATACTTCATCAGCCCTGTTTTTTTAAATAAATACACAAGCCAGTAAAAATGAAGAGAATATAAGAGTTATTCCACTCACTCTCATTGAATATGACTGATAGCCAGCTCTGCACTTTAGACCATGTCTACACAGTTTATATTCCTATTACAGGTCATGGAATAACAGTGAATTAACAGTGTAAGGGCCTATGAAGCATAAAAGTTAGCTGCATATAAGGTCATAAAATAAAACCTTTTAGATGTTGATATATATCAGTGAAATTCTAAAGTGATTTAATGGGCACTTGTATGTCACTTTTGGCAGGTGGGTGCTGCTCCCTGTTGGTTTTTCACCCGCAGGTAATTCATGCAATATATTTTGAGGAGCTATACAAAGGAAAGACGGGGCAGTGGGGGTGTGGTCAAGCATCAGCTGTACATGGAGAAGGGGCAAATCTGAGCTGGCAGGTAACATATATCTCACCGGTGTCAGATGACTAGCAGTTTATTTGTCCATAATGACATTTTATTAGAACTATGCCACGTTATAATGGAACATGAGGTCTCAGGAAGAGTTTAAGTTAATCGATGCATGGTCACCGTAGTCTATTTCTGCCTGGTGGAGGTACAGTGCTCTGCCTTAAAAGGAATCTAGATCAACAAATAAAATGTACCTTTTCTTTTTAGTTTCCACATTCTCCCAGAACCACTAGTGTTTAAATGAGCTACAGTCAGTAATTAAATATGTATGTATGTTTACCCATTAAAATGGCCATTTGGTGTAGACACAGCAATTATGAGTTTACACTACTGCTCGGCTCTTCGGTACTGTTCATGATTACTCATTTTAAGCATTTCAGTATTTCTACAAAGAAGCATTTCAAATAAGGAGCAAAAATTATCCTGCAACAAAATGGGGAAACAGTAAAACCTGAAATTCCGGGGGGCGGGAATGGCTAGAAATAGATTTTATTGCAATCTGATAATCAAATACAACAAATGTGACTACAATCAAGATACTCAGATTTTGCAGCGCGTAATGCCCGGCCAAAAAAGTCACACACTCAAATAATGTTCTGCCTTTAGCCTTGATTACAGAACGTAAGCAACATCACAACATTTATTTCCATCCAGTGTTGGGTTCACTTTTCACTGCCATCATAAAGTGATGATGGAAAAATCGAACCACTCCATAAACTCTTCTCCAGCACACTCCAGAGAATGAATAGGGTTAAGATTCTGTGGTGCCAATACGCGCAGGAAAATGTTTCCTCATGTCTCCTGCAGCACTGTTTCACTACAAATGTGGGTTATAAAGTTTATAGGCTGAAATATTCATAGCAGTCCATCTCACCATCAGGATGAGAGCTGCTGTTCCAAGGGGATCCAAGCATTGTAACACAGATGAAAGAAGTGTGTAGACTGCAGGGGAGGAAAAAAAGAAAACTTATATCCGTGCCATCAGGGAAGGAAAAGGCCATTGATGTGATAACCTGGTCATTCAGTACATTCAGCTCATCAGCTGACTTCATTTTATTGGCACCTGAATGCCACCGAGCCTCGACCTGACCAACAGGAGCAACAACGGCATATAGATTACATGCTGTGATCAATGCTGGGGGTGCTCCAACAAAATAGAGTGCACTTTTTTTGTCGGGCAATTTATAATGCAGCATACAGATGTGCCGAACCCAGCTGTATTAACGGAACAATTCAATCATGCTAAAATATTAAAACAAAGAAAATGTCAATTTATTTTGGATTTTAAAGCTGTAGCATTGAATAATGGTGTTAGAAGCAGAGGCACATGAACAAGGGCACACGTCACAAAGAAAATGTGTACACCAAAAACAATTCAGAATACAAAAAAAAAAAAAAAAAAAGAAAAGAAAAAAAACATCTGTGGTATTCTGAAACTCTTTCACAGTTCCATACAGAAAATACACCACCACAGATGTGATTCACTCACTGAGAACACTTCGTTTTTAGCTTGTTATCACTTCACTGTCCTGTTGCATCACATCCCTGAATCCAGACTCCACAACACGTTAGCTATTTTGGTTAAAAACAATCGCCATTCTTGATTTTAAAGCGATATGGAGAACCATATCATAGCAGATTTATTTATTTATTTGTTTGTTTGTTTATTTCTTTTTAAGGCTATATGGTTTTATTTATTTGTGCTTCAACAGAGTATAGATCATTTAATTTAAAGTATACTTGAGGGAATGGCTATGTAAATACACAAGTATTAACATCAAGTTCTTAAATAAATGTAAACATATACATCTTTTGAGGTCTGTACACTGATCCTCTTCACTTAAAAAGAAAAACAAAGGTTACTGGAGCATTGTTCTGATATTTTTTGGAGTCGTCTCATCATTCAGATGCTTTGTGGTAAATCTGGAGGGGAAAAGAGCAGAAGAGGGACGGATCACACACACTTTCTACTGTACAACATCATACTTGGACGAGTGCATGAGCGATTAGCGAGAACAAACTGTTTGCCGAGTGTTTAAAGGTACAGTGTGTAAGATTTAGCAGCATCTAGTGGTGAGGCCTAAAAACCAAAACAACAACAACAGAAAAAGTTTCCCGTTGACGGGCTCAAAATAAATAAGGTCAGTAGGTCAAACCCCCCACCCCCACCCCCACCCCCACCCCCCGAGTACATTATACCCCCAACTACCATGAATGAATTTATGTCAGAACTCAAGTGTCCGAAAACAATTATTCTATATTTGTAAATGTCAACAAGAAATTGCTCTTAGACGAACTCTCGAGTAAAGATTTACATACACTGAAAGCATCAGTTTACTTTCCACATCGTCAGAGTCTATTATTTGTATTTACCAGACTTTAATTATTGTCACTGGTATCATCCCCCCCTCACCACTCACTTTTCTAATTTATTATTCAGGTCTCTGTACCAAATTTTCCATTTTACTCTTTACGCTTTGTCGAGATTCAAATCAAGAAGTAACACTTCATGTACAAGGCTGAGACCAGGACACCAGCTGTTGTCTGCAGTATTAAGCACTTGTGCCACCTCCGGTTTGTTTGGGGTCCCCCCCATACACTGTGAGGTAAACAAAATAACCAGCTGCTAGGCACCTCCACGCATAAAAAAATTCGATCGATCACAAAACTGAGAGGTTGGACGGTCGGTTTAGTTAATAGTTTTTCCCCCCACATGCCAAAAAATTAAAAATACAACCTTTTGGGTCGGCACAATTTCACTGGGTCGGTTGGGTGAGGCGAAACGGGCCTTTTTTTCTTTTTTTTTTCTTTTGTACCTGAGGTCCCAGATTTCAACCAACTCAAATCTTATTTCTGACCCCCTTCTTTGCAGCCTGCATGATTCTGGGCTACTTTAAAAACATGGTGATTCAAGATGGTGGCCTCCATGAGAGGGGACCCTCTCTCCGTGTAGATATAAACAGCTTACTGTAAGGTTCTGAAAACTCAACTTCTTTTACTGATTAATGATTACAAATGACTTTTTATATTTATAATGAATTTATTAATGATAAACCTAATTGCTCCTAAAAGATCCTATAAAATGTTACACACTGTACCTTTAATATAAAAGAAATGCTTACTTCAGGGCATTAAGGAGCCCTTCGACGTTATCAGCAGGCTGGTCTTTCAGAACTTTTATACAGCCCTTCATCTGTAAATTAAAACACACATCATAACAGTGAGACAGAGAAGAGCCGGGTGAAACAGTGAGACAGAAAGAGAATCATACAGTAGCTCTCACATCTATTTTTGAGGACTTGGTGAAGGCACCGTTGGGATGCACGTGGTCATAGAGAATGATGACGCCCACCATCACCCTCATACAGAACAAGAGTGTGTCTTCACTGTTGAACCTGCTGGTGTACTCTCTAACAAACACAAAAAGAAATCCCACATAAAGGCCCTCATTTCATTCTGAACACAAACAGATCATTTTTAACACCGGTCCTCTGTATTTCATAACGGAGAGGACGCGAACTATGCCGTTCTCAGGACTCATGTTTCTATACATGGAACTGGACACATTACATAATTTAGTGTACGTTCATGTTGCTTTTTCAACTGGGAACGTGTTATTCTCCTGCTCAGAACCTCAAACTTCCCGGATTAGAGCTTTCACACCATCGACTGTATATATAATTGGACCTCTTCCATACGGAATGAAGCTTTGATTTCCAATGAAGCTTCTGGAGTTGATATTTTATTAAATTTGCAACCAGGGCCTACACACTAGGGACTTTCCCCAGCTCAAGTAGCTGTCATCATTTTTCGAACCGCTTAATCCTACTATTAGGGTCATGTTTCAGACGCTGGGCAAAGGCAGAGGTACATCCTGAACAGGCAATTTACACACAAACATAACGATACACACTCACATCCACACCTAGGGGGCACCCGAAGGAAACCCACACAAGAACAGGGAGAATATGCAAACTCCACACAGAAACGCCCAGGACCTGAACCCAGGACCTTCTAGCTGAGAGGCCGACAAGCTAAGCGCAGTAGATGTGTAGGGCATTAATGTGCTCTTGCATCTCCTCCTCCCTTTCTCCAGTGTTAATGCAGTAAATAGTAAAATAAAAGGTTGCTAGCATACAAGGATAAATAGTTAGCACAATTTTTGTTTTAATAGAAATGACAGTACTGGTGCACATGTACAGACATAATACACAATAAATAGACAGCACTCAACGTTGGAATCACAGCCGTCAGTCAAGTGGAGTCACACCTTCTAATTTTATAGAAAGAAAACATGCCAAACTAATTTCTGGGGAAAACAAAAATAAAATATGCAGACATCAGCACAGGGAAAAGTAGCTATATGAATCGGACACTAGAACATCGTAGATGCAAAAAGGTAGGACAGACAGGAAAGGGGACAGAAGACAACAGCTTTTATTATATGGCAAAGGCAGTACACACATCTGATATTCACCATACGTACATATCGGTCCTACGTGTATCTGTCCAGAAAGTTAGCCGTGAGCTAGCTAAAAAGCTCAAATGATCTGTGAAGGACTCACTGCTTGATGGGAAACTCTTGTTCGTCACAGGAAGAGAAACGAGCTGAAAGCTTACAAAGCCATCACAAACACGACCAAAGGCGTTTTATTCAGAAGTGGGTACGTAGCAACACCTGGAGTGAATTTATAAAAAGATGTCATTTTAAAATGACAAATAATAAATAACTTATTAACCCTGTTTGGTGAACCTGGAGTCAAGACCTCAGGCTGAGATTTCTCTGTACAGACCTCACACTCTGGTAGTTTTTATTTTTAAAAGACTTTAAAAAAAACTGCCTAAGCCAGTCAGCAGGGGGTAAAACAACTTTTACTGACTTCTGATCTGGAACCTGATCAAATAACAAAGGTGCATCTAACAGTCGGAGACTGTGGTGAGTGGATATTCGTCATTCATTCTGCAAAACAGTCTCCAAGTAGTTGCCACGTTCACCAACGAGAGTTTTCCTTCAAGTAGTGAGTCCTTCACAGGACTTTTAAGCTCTTTATCCCTTAGGATATTTCCTTTTCTCTTCACAAAAGATCACAGTGCACTGTACAGCTAGCTCACGGCTAACTTTCTGGACAGACACACGTAGGACCGATATGCACGCATGGTGAAGATCAGATTGTCTGTCTGCTCACAGGGATTCACCAACTCTTCATAAACTGCTCACCAGAACGTCACCAAAAACTCATCAACAAATCACTAATTAGTATCTCGCTGACTGATGAATACTTCAAAGTCAATAAAAAAATGTGGCAAACCGGCAGTCACTGCTGTCGCCAAGCGCTGATTGCTCAGTCAGATACTTGGATTAGTGCTTTATTTATTTTTAAAAAGTGGATGTGATGCCATGTTCCTAGTAGTGCTGAGAATTAGCCATAGAAATGAAGTGATTTAAAAAAAAAACTTGCAGAAATCATATTAACATTTTAATGATCAAAGTCTCAAACAGTAATTAGTGATATCACATGAAAAGAATCGAAAGATTCTTGTTTAAAACCGCACCGTTATTTCAGAGCTTACAGAGCTTCCAAAAACGCTTACTGAGTACAAACTCCTTTCAAACAAATCTTTCATGCTGGAAAATTGGGAACGGTCAGGTTCAGGAACAGGTCCTGACTGTGGGTACACCGCCCTCTAGTGGTTGAGGAATTGTAAATTTTTCATCACAAACATTTGACCCACACCTTGCATCAGCTCTGCACGTGTTTTTACAGACCATCAACATTCGATTTTGTTTACATGTGTTCATTTAAACTCTTTTGAACAGTTCAGGAAAACTAAATGATACAGCAGTAGGTGTGTATGGTGTATACCCAGCTATAAAGTCACCCTTAAGAGAGAAGCTGATTACCGTATATGGCAAGGACGCAGAATTTTAGAGTCTTACTCAGAACAGTACAGATTTATTCCAGTAGAGTTGTTCAAATGCAAGTGCGCCTAACCTAACGTTTAAATTCACCTTAAAACTTTAACGCCAAAGTTTAATTGCTTCCTACACACAG
The DNA here is from genome assembly GCA_028564935.1 of Neosilurus hyrtlii. NCBI lineage: Eukaryota > Metazoa > Chordata > Actinopteri > Siluriformes > Plotosidae > Neosilurus > Neosilurus hyrtlii. The sequence goes on along the minus strand of JAOUQZ010000033.1, from coordinate 7,521,350 downwards.
ATTTAGGGGTTGTACGGATATGGTGTATAATGAGACGAGAGTCGTGTGCTGAATTACTCACGGAGTCTCCAGCATGACCTTGCACACACTGGCCATGGTGCTCAAGCAGTCCGTGGTGTTCTCAAGGGGCAGCGTCTTATTCTACAGGGAGACAGGACATGCAGCGTTAGACCCTTTACACCACATGGGAGTTCCAAAATAAGTGACTCAACACATCCAATAATTAGCAAAGCCTTCATCAGCTAAATTTGGGTTTGAACTCAGAAAACAGTGCAGCACACTAAACTGTATGGAAGCGTACTGCGTCTACTAAAAAAAATCAACAAACCCCCAACACCAAAAAGAAAAGCACAACAAGAGTCATCAGGAGATGCCCCGTCACCCCGGCCTCCGCATGTTAAAAAATATAAATTGCAGAAATCCCAAAATTTCAAAGGCACAGCTACACTGCCTAGTAAAAGTAACTGCTAAGATTGATCAAGAAATATCAAAACGGCTTTTACCAGTGGACGGCTGGGAATGAACACCACCCATATGTTCCTATGTTAAAAAGTCTGACATGAAAATAAAAACTGAAACTGCAGAAATCTCAAAATGTCAAAGACACACTACACTGCATTGGAAAAGTAACTGACAAGTTTGATGAAGGAATCTTAAATGGTTTCCGAGCTCTGGGCCAGAATTGAAATGATTATAGAAATACGGATGACTATCCCTCACCTTTCTTCTGTAGACCTGCGATCTGCGTTGCTAATAAAATGTCTTACATCCTCACACTGAACCCAGAACGTTCAGAAATATTTAGGATGGCAACAGAACAGAGTGCATTACCTCGGTCACAAAGTTGGTCGTCGCTGTACTGAGGGTCTTCAGCATGGGCGTGGCCTCAGCATAAAAGAGTGACATTCTGTTCGCCATTTCATTGTTGACTTCATTTTCAATGTCCAGCTGTGGAAATAAAAACAAAAGCACAACTCTCTAAAACACACAAGTCTAGAAAATCCACCAGCTGTTTTACTTTTTACTGTTTCTCAATAATAAATTTTCTTTTTCTTGAGATTTTTTTGAGATTATTTCAAAAAGCTGTTGTTGGATTGGTTGGATGAGGGGGCCCTCATGTCTGCCTTCCTTCTGGTTTCTCTCTTTTTAGTTATGCTGCCATAGTTAGTCATGCCGGAGTCC
>JAOUQZ010000033.1:7496829-7512713 GCA_028564935.1 Neosilurus hyrtlii | reverse complement strand
GGTGAGTCAGATAAACATTCACACAGACAGGTGAGTCAGATAAACATTCACACGGACAGGTGAGTCAGATAAACATTTACACGGACAGGTGAGTCAAAATAAACATTCACACGGACAGGTGAGTCAAATAAACATTCACACGGACAGGTGAGTCAAAATAAACATTCACACGGACAGGCGAGTCAAATAAACTTTCGCACGGCAGGTGAGTTAAATAAACAACACTGAAAGGGCGACAGTACAGTACACTGGTAAGAGGCGGGGTACACCCTAAATAGCTAGCCAGAGTGTTGCAGGGCCAACATACACACACAACCATTCACACTCACACCTAGGAGTAATTTGGACCAACCAATCAGGTTAATGTGCATGTCTTTGGACTGTAGGAAGAAACTGGAGTACCTGAAGGAAACCCAGGAAACCCACACAAGAGTTTCCTCCAGATACTCTGGTTTCTTCCCACAGTTCAAACACATGCATCTTAGGTTAATTGGCTGTTTCAAATTGCCCTAAGTTGTGAGTGTTGGCCCTGTGATAGGCTGCTGAGCTGTTCAGGGTGTACTTCGCCTTTGCCCAGTGCTGGTTAAGATGAGTTTCAGCGTGTGTGTGACTGGACCAAATGAAAATGACAATGTTAAAAAAACTTTAAATAGTTTAATTGTTTAATTAGTGTGGTTTGTACATATTATTTATTTGACTTTTATTTTTCTGCAGACATGGTGACTCAGTAAACAAGTAAACAAGTTGAAGACACACCTCTACTGATCTCCTGGTTTTCATTTAGCAAAGCAATGAAGATCACCTACTCCACTACACACACCACCTCTGGAATATTTCAGCTGTTACTGTGTTACTGAGGCAACTCGAGCTGTGGTAACACACACCTCTCCCTCCGTGAAACACAGCCTCGAGTGACAACATTCCTATCTAGCCATGTTTCTGGTTAGGTTCAGGACAATGGTTCTTGCTTGGTTTGTGCTTTCCATGCTACAAACATGCGCAGCTATTAACATGCCTGCAGCAGGTAGCCACAGCACTTTCACGTGTGAACCCATTACCCTGCGGATGTGCCAGGGTCTCTCCTACAACACCACATTCATGCCCAACCTGCTCAATCACTACGATCAGCAAACCGCAGCCCTCGCCATGGAGGTAAGGGCACATTCTTTCATTTAAAGATAACTCTAGATATAAAACAATTATTCTCTGAAGGTCAGGTGGAAATCGCTGAATAGTCACTGACACGGAACACCGAGGAGAATATTCAAATTTAGTAATTCAGAGTTTAGTTTTGGGGTTTATTTTTCCATAATGGCATATTTTGCAACACAAAGATTTAAATGAAGTTTTTGGTTTTTCTTGCCTTGAGACCATATTGCCTGGATTTTTTTGTGGGAGGGCATTTTGACGAATTTCTAGGATCTAGACAAACCATGCGTTTTTGTTTGCAGATGATATTCAAGCACTATCCTGAGTTTGCCAGGTGAATTATTTCTTTAATTATTATTCATTCATTCATTCATTTTCTAAGCCACTTCATCCTAATTAGGGTCGCGGGGAGGCTGGTGCCCATCTCAGACTTCTCTGGGTGAGGGCGAGGTTCACCCTGGACAGCTCGCCAAGGCCATCGCAGGGCAACACGCACAAAACCATTCACACTCACATGTAGAGGTGATTTGAAACAGCCAATTAGCCTACTGTGCATGTTTTTGGACAGTGGGAGGAAACCAGAGTATCTGGAGGAAACCCATGCAAGCACAGGGAGAACATGCAAACTCCACACAAAAACAAGCAAGCCCAGAAATCCAGCCCAGGCCTTCTTGCTGTGAGACGGACGTGCTAACCACTCTATTATTATTACATTCAAATGTTTTCTCAGTTCTGAATGCTGGAAAACCACCAGTAAATTCTTGGCATTTTTCTACTAACCCAATTATTCATTATTAATATCGGGATCAGTTGAACAATTAAGGCATGTGGCTGTCATTCATGCATTTATCCACCTCATAGATACCATAATAAATAGATAGGCTACACCCTGTGGTGGACGGTGGAACACCCTGAGCTGTAAACTTAGATAGAGGTTACAACAGCATAAATATTAAAAATAATTAAAATAAGTTTACAGCCAGGGCCGGCTGTGCTTCAGACATGGACACAGAGTCGTCTGCCACGGGGCGTAGCTTATCCACCTTATAATATCAATGGTTCTCATTTCCCCCCTTGTCCCAGAAAAACAGTGAGGAGAAAGGCTGGCCACTCTCAAGACATCCTGGCAATGGCGAAAAGCTCTTGAAGTTGTGTTTAATCTAATTCTTAAAAGAATAAAAAAAAAAATTTAATGAATTCTTTTACTAACAAATACTTTACCAGGGCGGCACGTCGACTCACAGCAAGAAGTCCTGGGTTCAATTCCCAGGCTCGGGTGTTTGCCTCGCACCGGATAATCCTCCATAAAGTACTTGGTGTAATACAGTAACTGTTTATTATCTTGGGATAATGAATCGATCAGATTGTGTCCTCCCTGTTTAGTAGATACTAAATCCAAATAAAAAAACGATTCTTCCCTCAGTGTCAATGCACTTTCTGCAGCATTTAGAGCTTTGCATTGTCTCAGATGTGCCTCTGTGAGCTTTGTACATTTAGATCTTGTGATTCTCTTCCCTTTCTCAGTGCACATTTTCTCCACCTAGTTCAAATTAAAGAGAGAATGATGGAAAGCAATTTTCAGGCCGTGGCACAGATTTTTCAACTTAATTTACTTCTGGGCTTTGACTCTGAATCTTTTTTAAGCCACTGCTTTGTAGGGTTTTTTTTTCTCAGTGCTTTGGATCATTTGGTCAGAACATATGCTGTCCTGCCCCAAAAAGGTCACATACTGTAATATTTTGTGGGACCGCCCTTGACAGCCTTTAAAAATGTACATCATTATACTTCAGGTACAGTATATCACTTCTTATCCTGACACACCCATTGCCCTGGAATAGGGTCTGGCTGGACTCATCAGATCACATGACCTTTTTTCGTTGCTCCAGAGTTCAGTCTTTATGATCCCATTTATGATTATGATGTTTATACAGACATAAAGCCTTTTATTCATGTGGTTCTCACTAACAAGTGCTTTTCTTATGAACACACAGCTGTTTAGTCCCAATCCTGGAAGTTCTCACAGTTTCTTTATTAAAGATCGCTCTCAGTTCTACTGTTCACTGATTAAACTCCAGTCAAGATTTTTTCCAATCATTAGTTTAATCATCTCTTTGTTGTGTTATTTGCTTGATGCAAGCCAATCATAAGACCTTCTGAAATACAGTGACATATTTTCCATGATTGCGGAATACGCCTTCCATCATGTGTTTCAGAAATGAGAAGCTTCTTTTTCTTTTACCGTTATGGTTAAATAACATGTTTAGCTTAAATATTTGCTCATTTGAATGTAAGCCCTTATTTTGTTTCATCAAGCAGTGCATTTTTCTTTCAGTCTGTATTTATATATAGCTTCATTCAGGTGACACAGTGCTGTAGTGGTTAGCATCCAGGGTTCAAGTCGGGCTTGGCAAGGATATTTTTGTGTGGCACTTGCGTGTTCTCCTTGTGCTTACATGGGTTTCCTCAGGGTTCTCTGGTTTCCTCCCACAGTCCAAAGACAAGCACATTATGCTTATTGGCTGTTACAAATTGCCCCTAGGTGTGTATGTGAGTGTGAATGATTGTGTGTGTTGGCCCTGTGATGGTACAGCGAGCTGTTCAGGGTGTATCTCACCTTCGCCCACAGTCAACTGAGATAGGCTCCAGTCTCCCCGCAACCCTACAAGGATTAAGCGGTTCGGAAATGAGTGAGTGAGTGAACTTCATTCAGGTCCTCCTGCTGAAAAGAAAAGAGCAAGATGCTACATTCCTTGTGCTCGATTACAGGAATTGTGTTACCTGGAACTTGGGCTGTATTTGGTTTACACCAAGCATTTTGTTCAAAGCATTTGACCAAGTGGCTCAACAACAGGGTCATCCAAGATTGGGATAATAATTGTACATATATATATATATATATATATATATATATATATATATATGCTCTAACATATTTAGTGTAAGACATACGGCACGGTAGATTAGTGGTCAGCAGGTCTGCCTCACGGCAAGAAGGTTCTGGGTATGCATGTTTGTATGTAGCTTGCGTTGGTTTCCTCCAGGCACTCTGGTTTCCTTCCACAGTCCAAAGACATGCACATTAGGCTAATTGGTTATTCCAAATTGCACCTACTTGTGAGTGTGAATGGTTGTGCGTGCGTTGCACTGGGATGGACTGGTGAGCTTTCAGGGTGCACCCCGCCTGGGCTTAGAGTCGACTGAGATAGGCTCCGGCCTCCCTGCGACCCTAGTAGAATTAAGCAATTCGGAAGATGAATGACTTTAGTATTTAGTGGTTCTCGAAAATTATGTTTCAGTCCTAATTTACATACAAAGGGGTGAATATTTATGTAATAGTGTATTTATGTTACAGTTAGTAAAGAATTTTGAAGACAGCTGAATTTCTGATTACAGACACTTTAAAACGAAGAGGAAAAAACATTATATCCATAATAGACCCAAATGTAATGTTGAAACATCACTGGGGGTGAATACTTAATGTCCCAGATTTCAGAAAATGACTCAATTATTTATAATAAAGCTTTTATCATGACTCTGGTACAGGAGGAAGAACTAATGGGTAGTGAAAGACACGCCAGGGGAAAAGAATCTCTCTGAAAGCCAAACACTTGACTTCCTATTTGTCTGTGCCCTTATTTTATTATTTTTAATGATTGATTTTAGTAGAAAAATAGCCATTTTTGATGTGATTTGAAAACAGGATTTCGAGGTCTTAAGATTTTTTGTGTCCTGAAGGTGAAGGTTTCAGATGTCTCACTACAGACTGAACTCTGATTAACCTCGTTTGTGCAGTGAGATGTTTGCCTGAAGGGTTTTGGGCATGAGGGGCCGTTGTGCTCACAGAACAGAATGACAGAGATATCTGAGCAGGATTAATGTTGTCATGGACAACTCAGTGCCGCTTTTATCTTCCAGTATTTAGTTATTCTGCAACGACAGACATAAAAGGAGAAGACAGCACTAACCGAGAAGACGTTAATCTCAATCCAAACTCTGGAATAAATTCTGTGCAAAATCTTAGACTGTGAGCTGCTATTGCAATGATTTTACTGGTGGTTATTTTAATAACGGAACCTCAAAATTATGACATCAAAGCCTGAGTTTCTATGGAGGAGTTTGGCTTTAAACTTAATTTCTTTTACTATTTCAGTTTTTTGTGATTAAATATATGAACCCTGGTGCAGATATGGTTTCCCACTGGACAGGTAATGATTTTAATCTCAGCCTTTTGACATCTACAACACAAATCTGTCAATGAATGGCATGAATGTATCAGAATCCCATCCTTGTACAGGTTAACCTGAGCCCTGATGACATCTTTATTCTAAGACTCAGTTTCCACAAAATCGTTAAAACAGAAGCTATCAGCCTGAGATTTTACACACCGAAATAAATTAATCTAGAGATATAAATGAGACAAGCTTTTGACAACATTGAGCAATAACCATGATGCAGCTCTGTTTATTTATTAGCAGCATTATTTATTCTTTCATAGTTTATTCATTCCCATCAGACTGCAGCATGTTGTTCTTTTTCCACCTTCACCATCAACACCGTTTAGTCTGAGCCAGTGCCGTACTCATCATTCCCCCTTCCACACCGCAGTCTTTTGTTCCTCTTCCACTTCATGTCTGTTCTCCTCCTCCTCCTCCTCTCTTTTCTTCATCCCTCCCCCATATAAAGTAGAGCGGTTGCTTTGGAAACCAGTCCCAATTGTCTCGCAACAAAGGAACAGGGCTCCTTTCTCTCTCTCGGGGTGGTTTCCCTCCACCACCATGCCCTTTGACCCTACTCCATAGAGACCCCTGCCTGAAAGCGGGTACTAGCCTGGATCATTGGTTGCCATGACAGCGGGATGAATATGCACAGACTCGAGCAGCTATGACAAAAAAAGAGAATGTTTAATTTAAACAATTATAAAATGTTTAATATAAATATTAAATATTTATACATTAAAAACAACCCAAAAAAAAGTAAGATTAAATTTTTTAAGATTTTAGGTCCAGTGAGTGAGGGGTGAATTCCTGACCCTGTCTGAAAGAGTTCTGTGGTATTGTGTGAAAGAGAAATGTAAATAAGAAAACATGAGAGTAGAATCCAAACACAGATACTATAGAGATTTTAGATAGAAATTGGATTTCCCTTACTGGACACGTTTTTGATGGGATCTCTCTTCGACGTATCTTAAGTATATCAAGATGAATTTGTTTTAATAACTTGTTTATAGAAGGGAATAAAAATAAGGGAACCAAACCTTACCAAATTCTTAGTCTCGACATGTAAAGTACATCATTTAGAAACTGCAGCTTTTTTTTTTTAGAACATTTCAATAACACAGGAATATCATTAGTTTTTTATATATTTCACCTCATTACTGATGACGTCACATCACGAGACTTGAGTATTATACACCTCTTGTTTTCTATATTACTCTATTCTGTTTGTATTTTTTATTTAGCCCTCTTTGTTAGTTTCTGTTTTTTTCCTTCCTATGTCTCACACTTGCATGAGGTAAGTGTGGTTAGTTTAGACGTGTCGCTACATCTGATCACATACGCATGCAATACTCTCCAGAGCACACATGCGCATTTTGTTCGCATTTTCTTGAGGAAAATTTGTAAAATTGAGGAAGACTAGTGAAAAGAGCATCCGAATAATATTACAAACAAACTATTTTGATGTATTTGAATTATTTTTAGCATCACTGGGAATAATAAAATTTTCAAAGAGTAACACACGGTTCGCATTTGTACATGTACGCCGGAGGGACGGACGGACGCTATATTGACGTTTTCAGTACTAATTCTGAACCCTTGTGTATCAGACCGAACTGATCCATTAATTGTTTTAAGCTTATAAAATAAGCTAATAAAAAAGAAACACAGATTAGCAGTACTAGATAAAACAGGATAAGACTACCTGAAATATGTGTCCGCCTTTAACACATTTGTTTAAAGATGCAGGTAGCAGCATCATGTGTCTCTGAGAAAGCATGTGATTGCTCTCGCTTTTCCTGGCTGGTGGTGGTTGTGTGACAAAGCAATATTTGAGGGGTTGGAATTGGCTATGACTAAATAAGGAGAGAAAATCAGGGAAAAATTAAAAGGGTCAAAGACAAATAAAGTTTAACATGTACTTTAGAGACGGATTTCTACTTTAATTCTGACACTCTTTGTTTTTTAAACAAACTTTGTTTTTTAAAATTTGGTGTTAGAGTAAAAAACCCGAATTTTATTACTCCCTTTGTGTATTTTTGAGGTAATGCTACATTTAGAATAACATTACTTGCGACCTGAAGTACAAAGTAATTTTTTATAAGCTAAAAGCTAGCCACCTGATTTATTTATTCATTTATTCATATTCTAAGCCGCTTAATCCTATTTAAGGTTGCGTGGGGCTGGCGCCCATCTCAGCCGACTCTGGGTGAGGGCAGGGTACACCCTGGAAGGCTCGCCAGGCCATTGCAGGGCTACCTAATTTATTTTCCTCTTTAAAAAAGGGAAGTGCATCACCAGTGTTACAGATTTCACATGTGAGTATATTTGTATGTTGATTGATTTAAAGTGAACACTTGTGTATATAGAAGAGTTCATTTAGAGGTCAGAAGTGCTGATGTGTTTATTGCTGATGCTGTAAGCAGCCATGGTGATTTGACATCACTTCCTGAGCTCCAGAGTATGAATTTCTAGTGGGGAGAGCATTTTCTTGACTTTTCCTGGTTGGTGATTCAAGTCATGATCCCTAGTTCATCACAACAATAAAAAATAAACGTAAGTACTAAAAACTAAAAACTTTGACCTAAACATTTTATTCTAAACAACCTTTTAAAGCCCAACTTCACCACCTATGAACTGTCCTAAAAAAATTCCATTTATGGCTTTATATAATAACGTATAAAAAGCTTTCCAGTAACTAGAAGCTTCCCTGGAGGACAGCCATGGTCCATCTGCATGCACACATGAGGATTCGAGTGTGAGTAACGTGCATGCAGTAAGAGAATAATGCTGTCCACTGAACCAGTTCATGCTTCATTCACTTTAAAGGGCGTATCTCAGCAAAAGCAAATATTCCATGGCCGCTGGAAAATTGGGGCAAGCTATTTTTTTATTGTTTGTGAAATTTTACTGCAGCAAATAGTCAGGGATATTCAGGAGATGTTTCCTTACCTACTCTGCAACTGTTCTTAAACCACTTGCTGCAAACTTCTCAAATATCTGGTGAATAAAGTGTTACAATGGATTCACCAGCTGTGTCTGCTTTTTGACGCCAAGACGTTTTACTTAAAACTTCTCCAAACTGTCCCAAAACGCTCGCAGACTATTCTCCAACATCACTAACTTGTTGATAACCGTTCTCCAGGAGAGGGGTTAGCAACCTTACAGAATAGTTTGGAAGTGTTTCGAGATGATGTTCTCCCCGCGCCTTTGTGGGTTTCCTCAGGGTACAATGGTTTCATCCCACAATAAAAGGCATGCACATTAGGCTAACTGGCTGTTCCAAATAGCCTCAGGTGTAAGTGTTAATGAGTGGGGCTGGTGGTGTAGTGGTTAGGGTGCTGGGTTCATGATTGAGTGGTTGTGGGTTCAAATCCCTGTTAGACCCCCACTATGCTAAGACCCCTGGGCAAGGTCTTAACCACAAGTGTGCCTCTGTCCACCCAGCAGTATAAATGGGACCTGCGATGGACTAGCGTCCCATCCTGGAGGAGTTGAACTCCTAATCGCTTCATGCTACGGAAATCAGGGATAAGCACCAGCTCTGATAAGCCAGTAGGCTTAAAAAAAAGCCCAAAAGACTTACCTGAGTGTAAATGGTTGTGTGTGTGTGTGTGTTGGCCCTGCATTGGTGTGGCAAGCTGTTCAAGGTGTACCCCACCTTCACCCAGTGTTGGCTTAGATAGGCGCCAGCATCCCCGCAATCCTTGAAAGATTAAGCAGTTTGGCAAATAACTGCCTAAAAGTGTTTAGGGGACATTTTGGAGATTTTGGGGGGATGGGGGGATGCTCAGAGAACAAGCTGAATACTTGAGAATAGTTACAGAATTTCTGGGAAATTTTTGCCAAAGTCAGTTCGTTTGCAATTTGGTGAGATACCCCCTTTAATATGTAGGGAAATGATAATGTAGTAATGTAATGTGCTCATGATCGATAGGGCAGTGGTGGCTCAGGTGGTTACGGTTTGGCTTACAGTTCCAAAGGTCAGGATTTTAAGTCCCAGTACCACCAAGCTGCCACTGTTGGGCCCGTGAGCAAGGCCCTTAACCCTCACATGCTCAGTTGTATAAAAAATGTAAGTCACTCTGGATAGGAGCGTCTGCCAAATGCGGTAAATGTGAATGTAAATATGTTTGCCAGAAATACTGAAAATGGAATTAATGAATTCACATACATTCAGTGTTCCACCATCAAGTAAAATCGCTGGGAAAATAATCCGACTGCAGTTAACTCTATTATAAACATAAATTTTCTCCTACCTAGAAGTCAAAGACTTGAACTATCAGCAACATGAATTCAGAACACACTCACATCTCTTTTTTTTATGTGTCATGTTTCTGTCAGGCCTGATCCGAGTGGAATTTCCTGTGTTAAATATGAATTATGTGTCAGGAAACGATGCCTTGATGATGATGCTTTGTGGTAGAACAGGAAATTCAACATCTGTCGAACATCCGTCTTAATCCTTTTCCTCGAGTGCCGGTTCGGAGAAGATATTTTGGGAATAACCCATTCATTCATTCATTCATTTTCTAAGCTGCTTTATCCTAATTAGGGTCTCGGGGAGGCTGGCACCCATCTCAGCCGACTCTGCGCGAGGACGGGGTACACCCTGGACAGCTTGCCATGCTATCGCAGGGCCAACACTCACAACTATTCACACTCACACCTAGGGGCGATTTGGAACAGCCAATTAGTCTACTGTGCATGTTTTTGGACATTTGGGATGGGAGTCAACTTTACTATTAATCACGTGATTGGGACTGGGACAGGATAAAAAAGATCACTGGAACAGCCGGGAACGGGAACTAACCAATAGGACAAAAAAAACTAAACAAAAAATAATATAGGACAGGCACCGCCATTTTGTAGTTTTCTTTCAATAAGCCTACACTGTAACGCAAGTCAAAAGAATTACACGGCTTCAGTACAGGAGCAGGATGGGAGTGGGAGTCATTTTACCAGGAGTGGAATGGAACAGGATTTTTTTTTACTTTGGCCTGGGATTGGGATAGGACAAGATACACACACACACACAGAACCATTCACACTCATGACAATCAAGAATACCCAGTTACATAATTGTGCATGTCTTTGGACTGTGGGAGGAAACCAGAGTACCCAGAGGAAACCCACACAAGCACAGGGAGGATATGCAAACTCCACACAGAATTGTCCTCACATGGGCACGGGGACCCAGGACCTGTGAGGCGAGAGTACCACCAAACACTACACCAAGCTGCTTAAAGGACAAATATACAAAATAAATACAAAATGTTATTTCTGCTAAAAGGGACAATACTAGCTTCTGAGCCGAAGAGTGTGTATTTACTTTCTCCACAGAAGAAGCTTACATCTATTAAAATTTTTGTTGAATCAGTGATTTAAAAAGCAAAATTTTCCTTGAGGTTTTATTCAAGTACATCACCTTTATCTTTAGGCACTGTATTAAAGATCAGTCTGTAGAAATATTCATCAATCAACTGTATGGTTAACATTATCACCACTGATAAGTGAAGTGAATTATTAACAGTGTAAACTGCATGGGAATGGCACAATCTGATTGGTCAGTTATCTTGGGATAGTAATCATTATTTCGAGTGGATAATGCTTAAAAAAACACCAACAACTCACAGTTTGTCACTCGATCAGGCAGCCTCATCATTATCACACTTTAAAGGAACCCATTCACTGTCTTCACCATTTTAAAAATTTGTTACTAATCAGATAGAAGTTTTCTCTTTACCATGATGTAAAATTTTAGCAAATTTCCATATGGAAAAAAAATTAAAGGTACTAATTCACTAGTGAATATCTGATGTGTTTTATCTTCCATGATCAGTTAATTTTGGATGAATACAAAGGTTTCCTGGTGAAACCACCCCAGCTCACAGGCTTAGTATCTCTTAAGCTTTTATCTCATGGAGCGGCAAATGCTGACAAACATTCAAAAATGCAAGTTCTGGGTTTCGCCAGGGTTCGTAAAAGGTTGCTTAATGGCCTGCTAACAATTTTAAACAGTTTGTCTTGTTTCTAGAACATGTTTAAAATTTCTTTGCGACGGGTCGCAAAAAGTCCTTTTTGGTTCGCCAAGTAGAGAACACAGTGCTGGGGAGAGTTTGCTCAGCATGTTTATAGTGTTGGGTCCATCAGTCATTATTTTTCTTCTTTTTTTCCTTCCTCTTTTTCCTTCTCTTCTGCTGGCGAATAACTGCAGCAACAGCCCGACATTCACCTGGTAATTTATACTTTGTAGGTGGCATAAGGTCCCAAACATTCCCAAACAGTGGGAAAAGAGTGGCAGATAGTTGCTCATCGTTGCAAACACTGTCGCTAACATTTGCTAACAGTCGCTAATGTTTTCAAACTGTCTTTCATGAACACTTCCGCAAACATTTGCGTGAATGTTGCTAAGTGTCACTAAATCTCTTAGAATGACAGCAGCGCATCCAAAATTTGCTACATTTGTCAGTGTTGGCTGCTCCGTGAGATATAGGCTTTATTCACTTGTTTTACGTCTTGTTTTGGTTCGGTGTATGTTTACAATAACAATAACAAGGCAAAAAAAGTTTTTTTCATTAATTTATGCCATTTTTGTTATGATGATAGTTTTAGCGTAGCATTTTGCGATATTTATTATTATCATCACACCTGGTACAGGGGCGCTGACACTCACGTACAAGAGTAAACAAATGGTTTCAGAAAGACATTGTGGCCAATTTCATTTTATTTCCAAGAGATACCACTGTATTTCATCAATATTTAATGTACCTGATAAATGAATGAGTCCCTTAAAATGAGAAAAAAAAAGCCTAATACAATATTGTTCTAGTTTTTTTCTTTGTTTTTTGTAGTATATACAAAAATTTTGGATTAGTGAGCAAACACAGCTTTAGGAAGCCAATTTTCTGAATGAGTATTCTCAACTCAACACTGAATGAATGTATGTTTAAAAACACTCCGTAGCACTTATGTTGGTTTGGAGCACAAAGCTCACCTGACCAGAGTCTGTCATGGTTAAAATACATAAATATTAACAATAAAAATATCATTTTGATTATTGTTTTTGTGCAAAGTACTACCAAAACTGCCTGCAGACAGCAGGCAAAGGCGGGGTTCACCTTAAATAACCTGCCAGACCATCGTATATCCAACCCACACAGACAACCATTCACACCTACATGCTAACCGCTACACCACTGTAATTGTTTTCAGTATATACCACACAGAAAAAAAGCAAACTAAGCGAAAAAAAAACCGCACAGTAAAATGTTCTTTTATTTTAAAGAGAATAATGATGCTGCCTGCTCGGCGTGAGCACAAATCAACGTGAGTCAGTTGTTTTGATTTAAGCATCATGGACTCAGGATAATGTCTAATAGATCTGTTATATTGAGTCAGTCAGATTACTCCAATAACATGTAGTATGCTGTGGTAAAAAGCAGAGGCCTTCTCGTCCAACATCAGTGTCTAACCTCACAAAAGCGTCTAGAAAAAATTTCAAAAATTCCCCAAAACACACTCCTGAACCTTGTGGAAAGCTTGAACCCAGAAGAGTGGAGGCTGTATAGGTGCAAAGGGTAGGCCGAGGTCACATTAAACCGTATGGATTAAGAACGGGATGTCACTTAAATTCATATGCATGTGAAGGCAGATGAGCGAATACTTTTGGCAATGTAGTGTATGTCCCAAAGGTGGTCTAAAGAAGGAAAACCAGTGAACTGGAAGGCTATGAGGGTGCCTGAGGCTCAGTGATGTGGGTGGGGAGTGAAGGCGAGTACGTCTGGTCTGATCCCACAGAAGAACTACTGTAGCACAAACTGCTGAAACTGTTAATGCTGGACCTGATAGAACGTCAGAACACAGTGTATTACAGCTCGCTGTATATGGGGCCGTCTACATACACACCGCACAGGTTGGTTTAATATTATGGCTGATTGGAGCAGATGAATGTTTGGGCAACTAATAAAATGGAGCAAATGTATGAATGGTGACTCACTCACTCACTCACTCACTCTTTTGCTGAACTGCTTAATCCTACAAGGGTCTTGTGAAGGCTGGAGCCTATCTCAGCCGGCAATGGGCGTAGACAGGGTACACCCTGAACAGATTCTTAATCCTGATTTCTTAATGAATCCTTTTTTCCATGTTAGCCCTTCCACCCCATGGTGAACCTGGAGTGCTCAGCTGACATGCGTCCATTCCTTTGTGCTCTCTACGCACCCGTGTGTACAGAGTACGGCCGTGTAACCCTGCCATGTCGCCATCTGTGCCAGCGTGCCAAAAGTGACTGCTACAAGCTTATGGACATCTTCGGATTAAGCTGGCCTGATGAGATGACCTGTAACCGGTAAATTATATCATAAACAGGTTTTCAAAAACTGTACATCTATATTTATTTGCCCATGGAATAAGGAGAACTGCAGCTTAAACACTTGCCTGTCTCATACCTTTTCTATAGTTGCACCACCCGTGTTTTAGTTAATGTTTTCATCTGTTTTGAATTGTTTGTTTGTTATTAATGCATGGGATCATATCAGGGAAAAAATCCTGATAAATCTTTATTTTTTTACATGTTCGTCAGACGGCCACTAGGGGGAGACATTCCATTATAATGATGGCAAGTTATAAAAACCTGCATTTTTCAGGTTAATCTGTGCACTTGTGACATGAATCCATTTGTGCCAGCTAACTGGGTTATCAAAGGCCAGCCATGTCTCTCACTGTCTGTGGTGAGAGGCATGTAAAAGAACCATTGCAATCGTTCGTAAAGAGTAGGCCATTGGGTAGCAATCTGCGTGTTTCTGCCCTGTGATGGCCTGGCGAGCTGTCTAGGGTGTACTTCAGAAAATGGATGAATGAATTTAGAATGTTTTCCTGATACATTTGTACTGCAAAGGCCTAAAACCGAGCAAAAATAAAGATTATTTAGCATAAATGATTATTCATATTAGGGTGCCAAAATGAATGAGAAACCTATTGTCACATCATCAGTAGTGGCATTTGTTTCTGTGCTACTACAATTGAAATCCACTTCAGGATAGCTTCTTCAGTTTTTTCTAATCCCTTATCACACAGTGTAATGATCTATTGACTTTTATTAAGCAGATGAAAAAATTACAAGACATAATATACACATAATTCTTAATTTCTCAGATTTCCTGAGTGTGACGAGCCGTATCCACGAGCCGAGGACCTCCTCTCGAGTTCTGATGCCACAGACAAATCTCCAGTTTCTGTGCAACGAGACTACGGTTTCTGGTGTCCACGCGAGCTGAAGGTCGACCCTGAGCTGGGCTACAGGTTCCTGGGTGTCCGTGACTGCTCACCCCCTTGCCCAAATATGTACTTCAGCAGGGGCGAGCTAGTCTTGGCTCGCTACTTCATTGCTGTGGTGTCCATCATCTGCCTGTCAGCCACGCTTTTCACTTTCCTTACCTTTCTCATTGACATGGGGCGTTTCCGCTACCCAGAGCGACCCATCGTCTTCTACTCTGTGTGTTACATGATGGTATCGTTGGTCTTCTTCCTGGGATTTCTGCTGGAGGAGCGTGTGGCATGCAACAAGGCGGTACAGGGACATTTCCGTGCTGCCACTGTCACACAGGGCTCGCATAACAAAGCATGCACACTGCTCTTTATGGCCCTGTACTTCTTTACCATGGCAGGCAGCGTGTGGTGGGTTGTGCTCACTGTCACATGGTTCCTAGCAGCTGTACCCAAGTGGGGCAGCGAAGCGATCGAGAAGAAAGCGCTGCTCTTCCATGCTGTAGCATGGGGACTGCCTGGCCTGCTCACTGTCACGCTCATGGCGATGAACAGTGTGGAGGGTGATGGTGTAAGTGGTGTGTGCTTCGTGGGGCTTTACGATATCGCCGCCTTGCGCTGGTTCCTTCTGGCCCCTCTAGCACTGGCTGTGACTGCTGGAGTTGTGCTGCTGCTGGCTGGCATCGTGGCACTGAACCGTGTCCGCATGGAGATCCCCCTGGACAAGGAGAACCAAGACAAGCTGGTGAAGTTCATGATCCGCATTGGCGTGTTTTCCGTGCTCTACCTTGTGCCGTTGCTGACTCTGATTGGCTGTCTAATGTACGAGCAGAGCTACAGGCCAGTGTGGGAGAAAACATGGGTGCAGGAGCAGTGCAGAAACTACCACATCCCCTGCCCCTTTAAGGTAGGATACACAATCTGTGTGAATCAATAAGTGTTCTTTTTAATACTTTCCCAAATTAATGTAAAATTGATTGCTTATTGTTTCTTTAGTATCATGATAATGTGTCACTGCAGTGGCTGCAGGCCTGAAGCAAACTCTTCATCTTCTCCATTAACACTTAATAATTAAATATACTCTCTCTCTCTCTCTCTCTCTCTCTCTCTCTCTCTCTCTCACACACACACACACACTCACACACACACACACAATCACGCTCTGCATGTAGCTTTATCTCTCCTCCCTCCCTTCCCCCCTTTCTGTCCCTCTCTCTCCCTCCCCCTCTCCCTTTCTTTCTCTCTTTATCTCCC
>JAOUQZ010000033.1:7482645-7496729 GCA_028564935.1 Neosilurus hyrtlii | reverse complement strand
CGCGCGCGCGCGCACACACACACACACACACACACACACACACACACACACACACACACACACACACACACACACACGCTCTGCATGTAGCTTTATCTCTCCTCACTCCCTTCCCCCCTTTCTGTCCCTCTCTCTCCCTCCCCCTCTCCCTTTCTTTCTCTCTTTATCTCCCTCCCCCTTTTCCTTTCTTGCAATCTCTCCCTTCCTCTCCCCCTTTCTGTATGTCTCTCTCGCGCGCGATCCACACACACAAAAACACTCTGTCTCTCTCACTGTCTCTCTCATATCTGAATGAAATTACATGATAGAAATGTATGTAGGCGCCAAAAACATTGTTAAATATAATATTAATAGTATTTTAAATAATTTATTATTAAATATTATTTAACATTCAAAGTGTAAAAATTCACATGTGCTAATTTGTACAGATTCAATGCATATTTATTTCCATAGTTATTCTTATAATTAACATTCTAGAAAAGCAGCTTTAGATAGTAAAACAAATTTGATAAAGAATTTAAACATTTCTTTATAAACCTTACACATCACCAATGAGCAAGCCCGCAGCAACGGTGGAAGGAAAACTCCCTCAGACGACACGAGGAAGAAACCTTGAGAGGAACCAGACTCAAAAGGGAAACCCGT
Source organism: Neosilurus hyrtlii (assembly GCA_028564935.1). Lineage (NCBI taxonomy): Eukaryota > Metazoa > Chordata > Actinopteri > Siluriformes > Plotosidae > Neosilurus > Neosilurus hyrtlii. The sequence goes on along the minus strand of JAOUQZ010000033.1, from coordinate 7,496,084 downwards.
CCTCGTTTGGGTGAAACCGTAAAAATACAAACCATGCAGAAACGTCACTATAGTTTAACATGAAGTCTAGTTGGTTATTTTATAACTGTAACGGGAATCGTAGTCCTAAATCATTTCAGTAAAAGAGTTTAGAGAAAAGTCGTCTTCACAGTTTCTGAGTGTAGATTTAGTTCCATATGGATCATCATCAGCAGGAGCGAGGGGCTTCTAAGATCAGAACCCTAACCAGAAGTAGCACATCAGGGTGGATCACAGGATTTAGAAAGATTCCTTGTTGACTAATACATTCATAATGTAGATTTTATTCCTTCATTTGCTGAACTGTTTTGTTCTATCAGGGTTGCAGGGAGGCTGGAGCCTATTTCAGCCATCACTAGGCAAAGATAGGGTACACTCTGAACAGCTCACCAGTCCATCACAGGCCCAACACACTCAACTATTCACACCTAGGGGCAATTTGGAACAGCCAATTAGCCTAATGTGCATGCCTTGCAAACATGCAAACTCCACACAAAAACGCCCTGATTGAGCCTGAGACTCGAACCCAGGACCTTCTTGCTGTAAGGCAGATGTGCTAACCACTACACCACTGTGCCACATGTAATGTAGATTATATTTGAGATGAACTTGGTGGAATAAATAAAGACACGTAGCTGTATGTGTGTGCAGTGTGTTCCTTACAGAATAGAGGACTGGAAATGACGTTACACTGATTTGATGCACACTTACTCTGTCCTCTTACTGTGTGTGTGACTGTGTGTGTGTGTGTGTTTGTAAGGGTAAGGGTCGGTTTTGTCTCACAGTCCAAATTAGCACATTAGGTCAGCTGGTCTAAACTGCCCCTAGGTTTGAATGTGAGTGTTAATGTGGGTGTGATGGTAAATGGATCATTCTGGGATAAACAGAAACATTTCCGGGACATAGAATCTCAAAATAAAAGTGTCTGGATTTATTTAGTTCTTGCCTAGATGAAAGTAAACAAGCTTTAAAATTTATGAAATTACATCAAATGTTTACTTGATTCCAATTTCTAGTATATTCGCCATTATAAAAGCCACTGTATCATGTAATGAAAAAAGAAATCCGGGGGGCCGACTGGGTGACGTCCCTCACGCTTAACAAATGCAATTCGTTCATCTAATGATATCTGCAGCTTCAAATGTTTTTGTAAACAATCAGCAGAAGTGTATCAAACATTTTCTATGTGCATGTGAATGCGAGTGTTAATGTGAGTGGGACTGTTAAAGTGAATGTGAATGTGAGTGTTAATGTATGAACTGTTGGAGTGTTCTCTGTGCAGGTGGAGCAGATGAGCAGGCCAAATGTTGCCATCTTTCTCGTTAAGTACTTGATGATGCTGGTGGTGGGCATCCCCTCTGTCTTTTGGGTGGGCAGTAAGAAGACCTGCTTTGAGTGGGCCAGCTTCTTTCACGGCCGTCACAAAAAAGAGTGAGTGTCCTAAAGAAGGAACCCATCCCTGAAGCCTGTAATAACAGATTCCAGTCGGATTTCATCATGACTGATGAGACGAATACCTTCTGTCACTGTGTATAAGACTGGACACATTCTTTTTAGAGCAGTCGACAATGACCTATTATCATGAATACTAACGCTTCCCTTTTGTCTTCCCCTGCTTTTTACTTTCGTTCTGCCTTTTCTCTGTCAGCAGTGTGGTACATGACAGTAGACAAGTGTTGCAGGAACCTGACTTCACACAGCTGCTGCTGCGCGAGCCTGGAGTTACTGTAGTCCGCAAATCCCGAGGCACATCCACACAAGGCACATCCACCCATGCCTCCTCCACCCACCTGGCCATGCTAGATGAGGCCCTCAGTGGCAGCAGCCGTCCGAGCAGCGTGCACAGCAAAGCCAACAGTTTCCACTGCAGCCAGCATCAGTCTCCCGATGACAGGTGAAGAGGCCGTGAGATGATTAGAGAGCCATAAGTGTGTTTATAAGGTGTTTATATATATATAGTACACACTCCAGGACTTTGTGGTGTAAAAAAAATGAGATTAAGATAAAAAACATTGAGAAAACAAACAAATCTTTAAAATAAAAGTCTTACAATGAATTGTACAGGTTTTTTCCCCCAAGGTCTGTGTACAGGGAGTGTGAGCATGGGTAAACGGATAGATGCAGTTTAATGCGGTATGGTGGCATAGTGGCTAGCACGTCTGCCTCACAGCAAGAAGGTCCTGGCTTTGAGTTCCGAGCTCAGCCAGGGCTTTCTGTGTGGAGTTTGCATGTTCTTCCTGTGCTTCGGGTTTCCCCCCACAGTCCAATCACTTGAACATTAGTCTAATTGGCTGTTAGAAATTGCCCCTTGGTGCGAGTGTGAATAGTTCTGTGTGTGAGAGTCGGCTGAGATAGGCTTCAGCCTTCCCGTGACCCTAGTAAGATTAAGAGGTTCTCATTGGTGATCACTCATGATTTCATGTAGAGCTTCCTCAGTAATGTGAAAAGCATTCAGAATGTTGATCAGCACGGTGCCTTATGCCTGTTCCCCACTGCAGGTACACAGCCTGTAGTGTGCACGGTGCAGAGGACCTCCGCCTCCCCCAAGTCAGTGTATCCCGCCTCCACGAGCAGCTTCAGCAAAGCAGCAACATTCGATTGGACAGCCTATCACGACACGGTGGATCACAGCGCCTAGATAGCCAGTCACGAGATGGCAGCATCCGGGACCTCAGCAGTGTGCCGCTAGCATCCCAAAGTGGCCAGGCTAATGGTATCCACTCTGGCACAGAGGAAGCAGGAGTCAGTCCTTAAACTTAACTTTGTAAATGAAGCAGATGCTGAAGAGGCTTTTCTTCCTGCGTACAGATGGCACCAAGAACTCCAAGCTCTGATACAAGACAAGGCAGGAACTTTAGGAAAGATCTCAGATCAAAGACTTTCTGTATAAACAGGGTAAACACTAAACGTCTACACTTTCGCTCTTTTTGATACTGTGTGTTAGCACTTGCTGCTGGATGTTCAGGCTCAGATTTTTTGTATATATTTTGTGTATGTTTTTTTAAGAACCTTCATATCCTTTCGAGAAGGAAACATGTTTATACCCAATTGTTCATCGCTGGTATTTTTAGTAGACGTTTCATGGATTAGACTGACATGTAGAGTAAATCCTCCTCCTGTGCTTCCACACAATTTCTCTTATAAAGTAGACCAGCAGTGGATAAAGACTGAATGCTTTATTGGTGATAAACATTTGGCATGTAAAGAGCAGTTTTACACAACAAGCAGAAAGACTGAACCACAATCACTGGCTGCAAATGTAGAATCATTTGATGTACAATCTTTTTAAAATAAAATTGCAAAAAGCAAACTGTTCAGAATGTCTCACTTTAGATGTCACTTTTTTGAAATGGAATCCTTCTTGTTTACAGTCTCTTATTAAAAAGGGTATCTCACCAAATTGCATACATTGGAGACTAATTTGCCAAATATCTGTATTCGCCGTGTTCTCTGAATGTTCCAAATGGTTCGCCAACCCAAACAATTGTGACAAATGCAAAAAAAATTTAAATAAAAAATCCACAAACTGTCACCAAACACTCCCAAACTATTCTCTAAGGTCACTAACCCCTCACCTGACCTTCAGGCGAATGTCTCCTGTATTCACCAAAAAGTTTTCTATATGGGGAACAGTTAGCATCAAGTAGCCATGTTGAAGAATAGTTTGGGAGTGTTTGAGGACAGTTTAGAGAAGCTTACAGGAATTCTAGAATTGTCCCACTTCTTGGTAACAAAAATCAGACTCAGTTAATGAATCTACTGTAACAGTTTATTCACCAGGTATTTGAGAAGTTCGTGGCAAGTAGTTGGAGAACAGTTCACAAAATAAATGTTTATAGAATCCCAACTATTCGCCAGTTTAAAAAAAAAAGTTTGTCCCAATTTGCCAGGATTTGTTGAATATTCCCTTTTGGTGAAATCCTGTTCACATGGTCTCAGTTCTGCACCATTTTATAAACTTAAATTTAGACAGGTCACATGTTACTTCTCAGCCAACAGAGCAGAACCAAACAGACCCCAATATCACATCAGCTTCATGAATATCATGTAAAATCATCACCAGCAGTGAACTCTCACCAGGAAAATACCCTTCACCGTCAAAAGTATAACAAAACATAATACAATGCTGTAACACAAGCAGAAAATTAATACATCTAACAGGCAAACTGTACAAATTATTACAAAACTAAACAAAAGAATGTGAAGAGAACTGATGTGGACTGCAGTAGAACTGTAACAGCTGCCATGAAAAATCTTCCTTCACACGTTTCTAAGAGCTACAGCTGACAGAGGGTTGGGAATCCTGAGCTGGGAGTCAAAATGTGCACAGGAGAGGGTGCCAATTATTCTGCAACATGGTATGATTGAACTGCACTGAAACAGGAGTCGGAAATGGGAATGCGCCAGGAAAGAATGCATGGAGATACGGAACTGCAATCATTCTCTGAACAAACTCACACCAAATCCCAGCAAAGAAGAGACGTCCTGCCCTTTCAGCCTGCAGAGGGGAACTTACCAATGTTCTAAAGACTGCTTCAAACATTAACATGTATTATGAATTCTAATTATTGAAAACTTAACTTGCAAAGTTGTGCAGCTAGAGCTCATAATCGAGTGGAACCTCAATAATGTGGTTCTAAATATACAATTAAATATCAGGATTAAAGTCGGGACGATGGAGCCAAAGCTTACGTACTTTATTGATAGCAGCCATTTACAAATTTATTGAACGCAAATATTGTCTCAAGTCACACATTTACTTTTTTATGCATTTTTATCAGAAAACAGCATAACCATACTTTTACATGTGTACGTTTCAGCTCTGAAGGTTCAGTCACCGCTGTTTAGTGGGTTTGTGCATGTGCGAAGGTCAAGAAAGCGTTCATATTTCTATCTACACAGACAACACAATCCGGTTTTCATCTGCTCAGCATTCAGTGTCTCAAAACAATTTTTGCAATTCTTTCACTAGAAAGTAAGAAGGAAAGGTAAGTGTTTAACCTAACCAGATTTCAGATTACAGATAAATTACTTGAGTCGGCTCGACCACGGGTAACTCGAGCAATTTGTACATTACCAACCGATTCCCAACACTTGAATAACACACACACCTTTCTTTATTTTTACAAAACAGCCTCAGCATTTTCTTACATTTATCTTTAAGCTGGGAATAAAAATAAAGTGAAAATATGTATTAATCAATAAATTATATGGAGTATATGAATATTCTAATCTTGTTTTGTTGATATAAATTATCATCTCGTATCATAGAGATCAAACCAAAAACAATACAATCCTATTAAAATGAATTTTTTGTTAACACATTGATCAATTTTTTCATCAAATATAAAATAACAGCATTATACTTTTCAGGAATCTCATTCACTCCTCACTCACTCATTGGCCAAACTGCCTAATCCTATTAGGATCACAGGGAGGCTAGAGCCTATATCAGCCAACACTGGGCTAAGGCGGGTTCACTCTGAACAGTTCACATTGTGGGGCAACCCACACACACACACACACACCTAGGGGCAATTTGGAACAGCCAATTACCCTAATGTGCATGTCTTTGAACTGTGGGAGAAAACCAGAGTACTCAGAGGAAACCCTTGCAAGCACAGGGAGAACATGCAAACTCCACAGAGAAATGGCCGAGCTCAGGAATCGTACCCAGGACCTTCTTGCTGTGAGGTGGACGTGCTAACGACTTCACCACTGTGCCACTCTTTCAGGAATCTAATAAAAAAAAAGATCAAATGAAATAATACAGGAAAAAATGCAGCTAAAATCATAAATTTATTTGAATTTCCGCAACCAGATTTCTTTATTATATAATTCTACTACACGTTCAGTCTATATACCGTACATCATGATGATGGAACCTTGACCTCATAGGTTAGTGATGATCTGTGGAAGGCTTCCATTGAACACGACTCATCAAAACTGGGTATACAGTGCTTTGTTTATGGATGTTGTTTATGTTGGCAGCATGGTGGTGATTATCCAGTGCATTCATGGATTCCCACAGTAGGGATGTATCTAATGATCCCTCTGCAATATTGGCGCCGTTTGAAGATGTCACATGACCTGTGTTTCATTAAGAGGACGTGTCTCTCAGAGTGTTGGAAGAACAGTTTAGGACAGGTAGCAAAAATCTACATGAACTAAGAGAAAGCTGCAGCCAATCAGAACGGCAGTTTAAGTAGTAATCAGGTCTCCAGACAAATCACAAGACGACCTTTCTCCCCCACAAATGCGGTGGTTGATATGGTCCACAGATAAAGTGTGTGTGGGGGGGGGAAACAGTTGTTGAATTGGATTGAGAAATAAATAGTTCACCCCCATCCAAGTTTATATACAAACACCAGTACAACCCAGTTCAGTGTAATGTCTGGCTCAGGTCCGACTCACACATTGAGCCTCAGTGAAAATTCCAATTGCAATTCCAATTGATGTCCAATCCTGGATGACTCCCACACCCCTAGCACCCCCCCCCCCCACCCCACCCCCCATACACACAAACCTTGGCTGACAGTAAGAAATCCACCCCATGTATATTTCCTTTGTTGAGAAGCTGGATAAATAAAGAGAGAGGGTCTGGTAGTGCTTGGGTTTTATTTATATGGGCAGGTACACAGGGCTAGGACACGCTGCCATTAGTCCTGTGATGCATCCATCATGTGTCCCAGCCCACACGGTCCGTGCTTTCCAAGGACAGAGACTTGGTCTTGTGCGGTGATGCAGGACTGGGCGGGCTGCTGAAGGTGGAGCTGTTGGAGGCAGTGGAGTGACGCGGTGAGTCAGAGTCCTGTAAGTCCCGATAAAACCAAGTGTAAAGTGTCATCCAGCAAGTTTTAGCTATGTTCGTCTTACCATTTTTATTGCTCATATATTTAATTACATCATTCCACCATGAAGGCGCTGTAGGTGTTGTGCTAATTTAGAAATGTGTATATGAGTTACAGGTAAGAGACAGGTTACATGTCCTGCACAACCGCATAGCTACACACTTCAGATAAATAAACTTTACTGCTGTGTAGTCTCTCTACAGTACTCACAGAGCTCATCCATCCCAGTGGTTACAAACTTTTTTGGGGGGAGACTGGAGCCTATCTCAACCAACTCTGGGCAAAGGCGAGGTACACATGGCCAACACACACAAACATTCACACTCACTTCCACACCAAGGAGCAATTTGGAGCCAACCTAATGTGCATGCTTTGGACTGTGGGAGGAAACCGAACTACCTAGAGGAAACCCACACAAGCATTGGGAGAACATACAAAGTCCAGACAGAAACGCCCTCAGCGTGCCCAGGCTTTGAACCCAGGACTTTCTTGCTGTGAGGCAGACATCCTACCCACTACACCACCATGCCACCCTGAACACATTTCCCCCAGTGAAATATCTGGAATATTCAGCAGGAAGTCACATCAACTGAAGTTTCTGAAGAATAGGGGAATTTTTTAAGGATACTGTGATTATTAAAAAACCCTGTTACCCAACGAAAAAATAAAAATGATTAACAAATAATTAGAACAACCTTGGGCCATACAGTGGTGTAGTGGTTAGCATGTCTGCCTCACAACAAGAAGGTGCTGAGTTCGAGTCCTGGGCTCTGTGAGGGTGTTTGTGTGGAGTTTGCATGTTCTCCACATGTTTGCGTTGGTTTCCTCTGGGTAACCTGGTTTCTTCCTACAGTCAAAAGACATGCACCTTAAGCTAACTGGCTGTTCCAAATTGCCCCTATGCGTGAGTGTGAGCGTGAGTGTAAATGGTTGTGTGTTGACAGTGCAATGGTGAGCTGTTCAGAGTGTACCCTGCCTTCACTCAGAGTTGGCTGAGATAGGCTCCAGCCTCCCCGCGACTCTAGCAAGATTAAGTGGTTCAGTAAATGTATGCATGAATGAATAGAAAGTCCTTGTGATGAAGGTGGATGGTGTGTAACTACGTCTCTAAATATGTTTGTTTCAATTCAGTTTTTTTCCCCTTAGTTACTTGTTCAAGAGTTAAACAGCCTCTGAGTTACTTGTTATAGGATCGTAATCATAAATGATGAAAATTAAACCTTTGAGGCCCGAGATCAGCACAAACAAACCCTGAAACTGCAGCAACACAAAAGGAGCGCATATATGAACAGGCTAATCATCAGTGCAATATCAATAGTAAAGCTATTAAAGATGCAGACGAGATGTATAATCAAAGGCTTAATCTGTATGCATTAAATCTCACATTCAGCATTTTTTCAGGTCTGGGTTTGCGCTGTATTTTCCCAAAGGATCAGTTTAAATCAAAGGAGATCTCAGCCTTCAAGTGGAATGAATGAATATGAATGCGAGCCGAGTGTTTTGACCCACACAAGACTGGCAGCAGTACAATGTAAAATAATTCCAATTTGCAATATGCCTCGCCCAAAATATTACATATAAAAGTATATATAATAGATAAAATATTTATTAATTCTCCTTCTCATTTCCCCAACCCCTTAATCCCACTACGGTCACAGGGAGGCAGGTGCCTATCGCAGCCAACACTGACAAAGGCAAGGCACACCCTGATCAGCTCCCAGTCCATTGCAGGGCAGCACACAAACCAACTCATCACACTCACACCTAAGGGCAATTTGGAAGAGCCAATTAGCCAATTTCGCATTATTTTGGACTGTGAGAGGAAAACGGAGTACCTGGAGGAAGCCCAAGCAAGCACGGGGAGAAAGTGCAAACTCCATGTGTGCCGCCTTCGTTATTTGTGGTGATTCTTCCTGCATTTTCACGAATTGAGGCAGCCGTAGCCTAATGGGCAGAGAAGCGGCTTTGGGACTGAAAGGTCATTGGTTCGATTCCTGAACCAGCAGGAAAAAGGTGTGGTGGTGGGGGAGTGAGCCGCGCCTTCCCCTCCTCCACCTTTACGGCTGAAGTGCCCTTGAGCAAAGCACCTAACCCCTAACTGCTCTCTGGGCACCCCAATGTGTGAGTGGCAGCCCACCACTCTGAGTGTGTGTGCTCACTTTGGGTTGGTTAAATTAGGAGGCAATAATTTCCTTTGTTGGAATAATACAGTACAGCAAAAAAAAATTAATTGCTGCGTATGCGCATTAAGGGCACACCCAGAGGCAAAGATGCCCATACCATCCCTTTCCCCCCATGTCAGCCCCCTTGGACTCTCTGAATTGGATAGCTGCATTTATAAAACACAGTTATAAAATGGTGGGCATTTCCTGAGTTTATATTTATATATGTTTACCTGGTTCCTAGTTCATGATGCACAAGAGTCTTCGTTTTATACTTACTGTGCTACAATAATAATGATAATAATAAGGGTAATAAGCTATATATGATAATAATGAGTTAAACTCAAATAAAATTATGAAAGATAACAATATCGCTCTTGGACCTGCTGTTGGGAAACAGCGTGATGCTGCTCACAGTTTCATTCAGAAAGATTCTTCAGTGGGAAACATGTGAGGGAGATTTGCTTCCCTCGACAGCCAATGTCACATGTTGCTCAGTGGCGAAGCAATTCGCTTGTCGCTGGCCGCTTGCTGTGTGAATGCAGCGTAAAGGTGCATAGATTATTTTTGGGAATGAGGCACTTTGTAACTATTACGTACAGGAAACTGTAATAAAACGTCTCAGTTTAAGCACGATTTCCTCGGGGTACTCCGGTTTCCTCCCGCAGTCCAAAAACATACACAGTAGGCTAATTGGCTGTTCCAAATCGCCCATAGGTGTGAGTGTGAATGGTTGTGTATGTGAGTTGGCCCTGCATTGGTTTGGTGAACTGTTCAGGGAGTACCTAATTAGGGTCACGGAGAGGCTGACGCCCCTCTCAAGACTTGCCGTGCACTTTTTGGGGACCTATAGCAGGCATCAAATTTAAAATGAGCTCATTTTGTGCACAAACTTGTAAAGTTTCTCAGTTTAAACATTTGTTATGTTATCTATGTCCGGTTGAGAATAAAATATTGGACTGTGTGATTGAAAGTGTGTTTTTTTTATTTTATTTTATTCATATTTAAAGAATGTCACAACTTTTCCAAAATTTGGGTTGTAGAAAATGAATGAACGAATGAGTTTAACCATGAGTCCCAAACTCCTGCTGCCATTCACATGAATACGGTCAATCCTCTAAAACAGCTGTTCCAGATGTGAAAAAATGAAATATAAAGGGAGGCAGTACTAACACAATAATCTTCCAAAAGCATGCAGAGCTTGGAATGTGTTCTATCAGCCTCAGGAAGACGATCCATCCATCAGTTCTCTGGAGACTCTTATGGCATTTAATTATAACTCACAACTTATGCACTTTTTTACTTAATTACCATTATATTACACAGTTCATAGTAAATACACAACCTTAGCAAAAAGGCAGAAATTAAATGACATCATTGTGAAAAAGGAACATCCAATCAAAGAAGTCGTCAGCCACTGTCCCCGCCTTCAAAGTCTGCGTGAGGGGTGATCACACCAAAGGTGCAATAAAAAAGCAAGTGACGCGAATGGCAAAACACGGCTGTCGTCTTTCATTGTCAGATTTGTTGTGCAAACTCATTGCAAAAAAATTTAAACGTTTGAAATTCCCATGAAAGTTGCAAAACGAGGCTCTGATGCGGAGTAGTCCCAAACTCTTCTCAAAAGTCTGCATGAGTCACGAGAAGGTCGCACAGTTGTCGTTTTTCATTCGCAAGGAAAGCAACAAGCTTCAGACTTCCACGCGGAAAGTTTGAGACTTGCTGGTATCCGCCATATTCCACATATTTAGTCATCATTAGTATTTTAGAAAATAAAAAGTGAATCGTTTGAGAACAAAAAGCGAATAAAAGGTGACGGAAGGAGATTAGTTTCTTTTCGCCAAACATCCGCAAACCAATTGCAAATTACTCGCAAATCAGTCACAAAAATTGTTGCACGACCTTCTCATGAATTTTGTGCAATATACATATTTAAGCCGCAAAATATTTTCTTGTGGAGTCACAAAACACCTTAAAGCGAATTTCAAAATTTACAAAAAAAAAAAAATTCATGTCAGTTGCTTTTCTATCGCACCTCGAATGTGATCACCGTTAAGCAGCAGGAACAGTCAAAGCGCTTGTGTGAAGTAATAAGTGCTCACACAATGTGAAAAGGGGCATGAGCATCGCAAAAAAGTGCTGGTGCAAGATTTGGGCACGAATTAAACGCCATAGATTCTCCTCTAATGAAGGTGCATGATGGAGGGAGAGCATGCATGTCATTTCAAACATAAATGTAAAAAGAAAAAAACCCCACACTCCTGGATTTATGGACATTTTACATTTACGGCATTTGGCAGACGCCCTTACCCAAAGCGACTTGCTCAAAGGCCCAACAGTCGCAGATCAGTGAGACTGGGGTTTGAACCCTACCTGTGGATTAGTAACCCAGAGCTACCACTGCCCCACAACCAGGGGAGAACATAAAGTATTAGAGAAATAATGTGTTCGTTTTGGTGGGAGGAATGATGGGATGCTTTCAATGGCGCGTGCATCAACTTTACCTTCATCTTACTAAGCAGGGTCCTTAACGCCCGTTTCAGATCAGGCGTCTTCTCCGAGGGTGAGACAGCCTGCCACTAGGGAGGAAAGGTACACTGAGAGCCTGAAAACTGGCTTCCATACCAGGGAAGGACACACACTACTATAATGAGGGTAATGTGGTGGTGTAGCAGGACATAAAGCCCCAGTGGAGGTGAGTTACGTATATACGTATGCTTGAAAGAGATGATGAATGAAAATCAGATGTCTATAGTTTGGGCAGTAGAAGTTGTACACATCTAAGAAAGGGTTAACACTGAAGCCTGATACTACCTCTCTCTAAAATCATCATTTTTTTTTAATGTTCTGTGCTGAATTCTTCTACAGAATGAATGATGACGTAAATTTTTACCCATGATGTTGTTCTCACCAACCACCAGAATGAAAAGCATGAGGTTCCATTTTTATATGCACGTTACTCACCTCCCGGTCAAATTGAGAAAGTGCTGCATCTCCTGTGTCCATGCCTCCACCTGACGACAGTGAGCTCTCAGAAGGAGATGTCATGGTTTGTCGCTTGGAGCTGTAACTACTGCTGGAGAGTTCCCTCCTCAGAGCGCTGCCATTCTGAGAAGAACCTGAGACACCTGGGCAGACAGAGACAGACAACGAGACACACACAGAGAGAGAAAGAGAGAGAGAGAGAGAGAGAGAGAGAGAGAGAGAGAGAGAGAAAGAAAAACACAGACAGAGAAAAAGAGAGAGAGAGCAAGACAGAGAGAGAGACACTCACACACACAGAGAGAGAGAGAGTGAGACACACAGAAAAACACAGAGAAAAAGAGAGAGAGAGCAAGACAGAGAGAGAGACACTCTCACACACACACACAGAGAGAGAGAGAGTGAGACACACAGAGAAAAAGAGAGACAGAGAGAGAGAGAGAGATAGAGAGAGAAAAATGATGGAGAGAGAATTAAAATATTAGCATTTGGTTAAATGAAAATGCACAAGCTTCAAATATTTCTTGCTGTTTCTAAAAGAGTATCTGAACAATAATCATTAAAACCTTTTAACAAATAAATAAACAAACTTTATACTTTAAAATAAAGCATCATTTTAAGTAGTTTGAGTTTTTAATACTGTAGTTTAAATCTTTTTGCAATATTGTGTAATTTTTTATAAAATCTCTATCTTGTTGAGTGCAGGTCTTCAAATGCACTCATCCAAACATCCAACCAACCAATAGTTACCAACAACAACCATCCAACCAACCGATTTAACTCCTGTATATTCACATTGTGAGCTTCAGGTAACGTTCAGTGTTCAGTGAGAAAATGTGATCTGTGAATACAGATGATGTGAATATGCATGTGTATTCAGAGGTGGCCTAACAAACTCAGAGTTAAAGCGCTTACAAACGCTCATGATTGGCTGGTGATCATTTTAAGTAACAGGAAGGTAAGTGTATGTCAGCCCTCCTCCCGGTGAGAGCTCTGCCGATTAGCTCCCATGGACTCCCGGCTGTGGATGGCTGTGGCATCCACCTGGATTTATACTGGCTGGATAGTCGCGCACCTTTCGATATGCCACTCGAGATCCTAGTATGCTTGAAGTGAACATTAATTAAAGCTCTTGATCAATACACAGGATTTTATGCAGCATGTTATATCACTGTGTTCATGTGTTCTGTGTACTAGAATGAGTAGTGCATACGTACAGTTTAATTTGTTGTACAGTAATAACAGTGTCTTGTCTAAAACAACAAAATCTGCCAATTCTCATGTCTAAACTACAAAAAGTGTAACAAAAATACTTAAAACAGGCGTTTTTTCCATTGTAGCTGTCACGAGTTGGTCGATTTTGACCACCAGAGGCCACCAAAGACTTGTTGTTGTTATGTTGACCCTGCTCTCTGGTTACCTAGAC
>JAOUQZ010000033.1:7444887-7458747 GCA_028564935.1 Neosilurus hyrtlii | reverse complement strand
AGTCACTGCTTAGGCTGCTGCCCCCGCGACCCGACCCCGGAACAAGCGGAAGAAGATGAAGATGAAGATGAAGATGAAGTAACTTGGGAAAGTATCAGACCAAATTTGGTGCTTATATCATCATGTCAACTATTTTGTCAGGTTCCTGCTCCATTATTGCTACAAGTATCCAGAGGGTTTCGTCCTCTCCAAATTACAGTACCTACTTATAGGGATGGATGATAATAACGGTATATGTTAACATTAGACCATAATTCAATACCTAAAAAAAGACCCTTATACTAAACTACAGTGTAGGGTTTTTGAAGTGACAGCTGTTTTTTTCATTATAAAAATAATTTGCACCTTGTGCAGGCTGTCTTTCTCCAGTGTGACACTTTGGAGCTGCCTTTCCAGGGTCTTTATTATCTTCGAGGAGTCTTCTAGATCTTTCTGGGCCAAACTGGCTTCCTTAAACTGCTGCTGCTCTGGATGCTGACCTGAATCTGAGACACACCAGAAGGATTACGTTTCCATTTTTAGAAAAGTCACACATTATCACTGGAGATTCAGACCAGATATTAAATCGGTTGTATGTTTGGTGCATTTAGTCAATCTCTTACCTGCTATCTGCTTTTTCAAGATGTCTATCTCACTCTTCAGGCTTCTTATCTCCACCTCTTTGTTGGCACCAGGTGGCCCATTTGAATTAGGATGCTGCAAAGTCTGTACCGTCCGCGTGGCCTCTGCGACATGGAAGATTCATATCATTAGGCATCACACTGAGTGTATGATTATTTTAGGGGACATTTTGCTTGGGTTCACACTGCACATAATTAAACAAACCAAAACGTGAAAATAAAAACCCACAGAAATCACACAAGCGCATGAAGATAAGGCCAAATAAAAGCTTACATGATTAAGTAAATATAAAACCTTTGTGGCGGCACGGTGGCGCAATGATTAGCATGACTGCCTCACAGAAACAACGTCCTGGGTTCGAGTTGTGGGCTCGGGCATTCGTGTGTGGAGTTTGCATTTTCTCCTCGTACAAAGACATGCACATTAGGCAACCTGGCTGTTCCACATCGCCCACAGGTGTGAATGTGAATGTGAATGGATCTGTGTGTTGCCCTGCAATGGTCTGGTGAGCTGTTCAGGGTGCACACCACCTTCGCGCAGTGTTAGCTGAGTAAGAACGCCAACCTCCCCTTGATCCTATTAGGATTAAGTAGTTTGGTAAATGAATGAATGAATTAATACAACACTGGAGAACAAAAAAAGATTGAACTAGTTATCCAAGTACTTTGTATGAAGGGGAATGATTGAGGCTTGAAATGTGAAGCATGTGGTGGCAGCATCATTTTATTTTTAAAAATGAAAAAAATTCAAATCTGGTAACAACTGGTTCCTCCAGCAGGATGATAATCTTGAAAATTGCCCAAATATTATCAAAATGACTTAAACGACAACAAAGGGAAAGTACAGTATGGGAGAGGTGTCTAACCTGAATCCCACAGAAGCAATTGTGGACTGAAGTGAAAAATGTGTCTGAGTGAGTTAGAAGGAGTGTGCAAAACATTCCAATTAGAAGGAGTGTGCAAAACATTCCAGCAATGTCGAGAGAAGCGTTCACGAGTTTGATTCAGTTTCAGCAATCAAAGACAATACTACCAATTACAGGGTGGACCAATAAAACTGCCCACATTTCAAAGGTAAAAGAAAAGAAATCTAATTATTATTTACAGAAAATAAACTTAATTCAGTAGTTTTTATTTGGATGGAAGTGGAGGTATTTGTGTCAGATTCTATTTGAGGTTTTGCAGGAAATCCCTACATTGCTAAAGATAGATAAAACATGCTTCCGCTCAGAACATCTCTGAGACTGCACAACAAATCACCTCAACGCTTCAAATTTCTTTTGCGGACGAGCACACCCAGGACGATCAGGTGGTTTTCTTTTCGAAGCTGAACCTGTTGCTCTGCAGATCTCAACCCACTCAAGGTGGTTTTCTGTTCTGAAATGTTTTGGTCCTGTTTGATACTGAAACGTCTTTGAAAGCCCCTCTGTGTGGCAATCAGGGAGTGGTTGTTTGAAGAATGCTTCAACAGGAAATGCACGGTGTACTCCGACCCTGATGTCATTTCGATGTTGCCAACTGAGGACAGTTGAGGTTGGGCTACCAACAGAACTTAGCACCGCCTCTCCTCCATCACTAAGTTTCATGTGTGCAAAAAAAATTATTATCTTCAACCTTTTTTGTTTTTGAAATGTGGGGGTGTTTTGGGGTCACCCTGGCGGGTACAAAGGCATAATATGAGTAGTAAGAAGTGACCTCTGTGATTAAATGACTGAAGTGATGTTTTGTTGAAAGTGCTGACTTCAGCCTACACTCGAATATAAAAAAGAAGATATAATAAATGTAATAACGATTATGTCATACTCATGTTTATTAGAATAAACACTAATAAAAAAAAATTGCATCTGTATTTACTAAAGTGTGTGTTTATATGTGTGTGACATCATGCAAAATAGTTTGGTTGTGAAGCACGGAATTGAGCATGCACGGCGTGGGGGGGGGGTCTGGGTAAATTAAGCACTTTATTTATTGTACAATAAAAAAAGTTGTTAAAATGTCAAACACATTCTTATCACTAAAGGGTTAAATCTCTGAACACGTTCAGATCGAAGAAGAAATGATTATTCTACATGCAAAGAAAAGGCACATGGCTCTTTTTTCATGCAACAATGGAAGGACCACGTGATGAGAAACACATCTCCACCACTGTTATGGTAAACTGATTTATTCCGCTTTGGAAAGCCGTCGGTTTAAACAAGGTGAGAAGATTTTCACACAAACTATCCCTGTATTATTTTGTAGATTGTATTTATTATTTTTTGAAGATTTGAAGTTAAAAGGCTAAAACTTCACAGAGAGAAAGTAAATGTCACGAGAAAAGTTGTGTATAATGTTTGGAATGTCGTGATTTTAGGATTTCTGCATCAGATCATTGTTTTAATTAATAGTGTTACAGCTAACATTTTTATTTATTTTATCCAAAAAATATTTTGTTCTCAAAATGCTTGGAGTAAAATATTCGGATGAATTTAGATATAGTTCTAAAATGATTAAATCAAGCCCAAATTATTGGTTATTGGATATTTTTTTAAATTCTACACAGCAAAAGCCAGTTAGTTACCAAAAGCATCACTGATTTTGTGTCACGCATTACACAGGAATTGGGGCAGATCACCAGCTAATGATTTTCTGAGGGGATATCTAATGCAAAGTCAAATCAAATATCGAGAAACTATTATGGCAAATTTCAAGGTGATATCTGTTTTTGTTGTCCAAAACTTTCAACATTTTTACACTGAATCCTGATTGTACCCCTGGATCATGCTTTTAACAAAACCTGAAATTAAATAAAAGTACTCTAATAGAAATAAAGTAGATACCTTAATAGCAATTATGTATGATAACATCAAATACGTGGATCTGTGAAAACCTGAATTTGAAAGTCTTTAGCCCAGGGTGATGTACTTCTTCAAATGCTCTTTGAATTGTTAGCAGTTCTTATTACGTAGAAATTTATTTTGTTTAAGAAAACATTAGAACCTTGCAGTGGAGGTTCCACTTCGTCTTCCAGATATTACCTTTTTCTAAGAGTGTATACATGTGTATTTTCTCACCCTGGAGTTTGCGACTGAGCTCAGTTTTCTCCTGCTCCAGTCGGCGGATCCGTCGTTCATAGGCCTCTGAGGCCAAGCTGTCCTCCAAAGTTCTCTGTACACATGAATTCACCCCTGAAGAGCCTCCAGAGTCTTTCAAACAGCCCCGATCTGACAGAGAGCTACACACACACAAACACACACACACACAATACACACAAGGAGAAAATGGCATCAACTAAAGGACTGCTCCTGAACCACTAATCACAGCAGGAAGAAGACCACAAGCCACACATATCTAATATCAAAAGACTGTCAATTATAGACAAATATGGACGCTGGGCTTTCGCTTGCTTTACCATTAACTTTTCAATAATGAGGGAAAATTTGCACCCAAAAGCCACATCATTCCAAAGCAAAGGCTATAGAGTTACATATAACTCAGCATGAGGCTTGAATGTATTAGTTTGTAGCTGAGCACTGGATTGTGCCACGCTGACAAAATTCCTCCTTTATGATAACACGCTTCACATCACGGCGGATTTCACCAAAGTGTTCAGAAACAAAACAAGCGCCCACTCACTGAACACTTACCATTCGCTAGTGTAGGTGAAGCCAAGAAACGGGAGATGGAGTCCAGAGAAGGCCGCGTGGGAGGGCGGCGGTATCGATTCCTGTGATAACGAAGCTCGAACAAATCAACATTTTCAAACTTTCTACTATAAACAAAAATATATTCTATCAGAATGACCTCAGGGGGTGACAGTGGCTTATAGTGGTATTTAACTGTTGCATGTTTTCATTGTATTTCAACCTGAAAGAATCACCAATCTTGGAGGATGTTCATTCAACAGTCAAATTTTCTAAAAATAAACAAATAAATAAATAAATACATAATCACAGACATGTTACAAAACAATATTTATACAAAATTCCAACCTTCTGGATGGTTGGATCAATGGACTGTAACTGTCAGATCAATGGGACTGTTGGAATACAGGGCTATAACCGAATTTTCTGCGGCTTATACTGACGTGTTCTTCATCAACCTAATATTCTCTGACTGCTGTTGCTTGATCTGTTTTGCGGGTTGTAGCCCTGTCATAGACCATTTTCTTCAATTTCCACCATAGATTTTCAATGGGATTGAGGTCCAGCCAATTTGCTGTCCATCCTATTGACTTTATGTCTTTCTTGAAGGAAAGTTTGCACATTTTTTTGCAAGACACATTATCATCCTGCAAAATGATGTCATCATCACTAAACATCCTTTTAATTAATGGAATAAGAAAAGTCTCCAAAGTTTCAATGTAAACTTTCTCATTTACTGAAGATGTAATGAAGGCCATCTTTTCTGTACCTTTACCTGACATGCAACCCCAGATCATCAGTGACTTTGAAAATGTCTGTTTCCTTCAGATAAATTTCACTGGAATGGCACCAAACAGAAGTTCCAGCATTTTCATCCAGATATCCACAGTCCATGCTTACTTTTCTTTAGCCCTCTGGAACCTTGTTTTTTTATGTTTCGGTGTTAATGATGGCTTTTGTTTGGCTTTTCTGGATGTAAATTTCATTTCCTTTAGATGATTTCTGAGAGTTCGGCCACAGGCATCAACTCCAGTTTCCACCCATTGGTTCTTCATTTTTTTGCTGTTTTCATGACTTTTTGCTTAATGTTTTTAATTTTGATGCTTTGACGTCCTCCTTGGACTACCAGTGTGCTTCCCTTTTACAACCTTGCCATTCTGTTTGTACTTGATCCAGAATTTAGACAAGAGCTGACTGGGAACATTTACATTTATGTTTAGGCATTTGGCAGATGCTCTTAGACAGAGCGACTTACATTTTTATCTCATACAACCAACATGTTTTTATTTAATTTCTTGATAATTTGCTTTCGTTAAGAAGTTTTATAATCCTTTCTTTTGTTTCAACTGACATTTCTCATGTTGGAGGTATGACTCATGTCAGTCACCAGGGAGAACAAGCATTCTTTTTTTTTATCTGCAGACTAATTAGCAGATTGAAACTGATGTAGGCATTTGTTTTAGGACTGAAAATTACAGGTTTTTCCTCTGCTTGATCCAATAAAAAAATTATTATTATTATTATTGTTATGATTATTATTATTATTATTAACTAATTTATTCATTTTTACAAAATTAAACAATTGATTGAGCTTCCACAAAGACTGGTGATTCCAACCTTTTTTCCAGAGTTGTACCTTATGTCAGTATTGTTTGCATTAGTATTTACCTCCTTCACTGTGGAACCAAAACATTAGTTCATATCATCTCGATATACAGTAAAATCCTAAACACTTTATACTTTACCTACATAAACATCAACATTTACATCAACAATCATAGGCGTCTGTAAGTTCATTCGTACTAAAGACGGACATCGCTTTCCCTCCAACTGTGTTAGGCTGCCTCTGAATGTGCACGAACAGCAAAGATGCAGGTGTCAGCATCACGTGTCATGAAGGGGTCACATGCTTGCTTATGCCCCTTCTTGGTTGGTGGTGGTTGTATGTGATAGGAAGGCAAAACTTGACAGTTGGGAACAGGCTATGGTTAAATGAGGAAGAGAAAAACCAATGGAAAATTCTAAATAAATAAATAAAATGTGAAATTTTATACACCCTACAGAACTCCACTCTCATCTCACTCACATGCCGTACCAATTAATCCTATGAGGGATGCAGGGAGGCTGGTGACTATCTCAGCCAACACTGGGCAAAGGTGAGGTACACCTTGAACAGCTCACTAGGCCATCGCAGAGCAACACACATACACACACACACAACCATGAGCACTCACACCTAGGGGCAGTTTGGAACAGCCAATTAGCCTGTCTTTGCATGCTCTTTGGACTATGGGAGGAAACCAGAGTACCTGGAGAAGACCCACACAAGCACAGGGAGAACATGCAAACTCCACACAGAAATACCCTCTCAGAGTCCGGGACTCAACCGAGGAATTTCTTGCTGTGACGTGGACGTGCTAAGCCCCACGCCACACATATCCCTTATTACAAAATAAAAAGATTATGACAAAAACCTGACTCTTTAGTTTGCATTTTTTGTTTTGACGTATACATTCTGTGTCCTTTGTGCTAGTTGTTATTTGCCCCTGATAATCTGATTGTGTCTTGCCGATGTTTTTTTGCTATACTGTATTAATCCTGCAAGGCAAATCAATACATTTAATAAATTTAACCCATCCAAAGTGAGCGCACAGACACACTCAGGGCAATGGGCTGCCACACACATTGAGGGTGCCCAGGGAGCAGTTGGGGGTTCGGTGCCTTGCTCAAGGGCACTTTAGCCATGAAGGTGGAGGAAGGGAAGGTGCAGCTCACTCCCCGACCAACACGCATTTTTCCTGCTGGTTCGGGAACCAAACCAGTGACCTTTCGGTCCCGAAGCCACTTCTCTAACCATTAGGCTACGACTGCCCCAGGCTACCTTCTTTTCTGGTTTTGTTTGCCTTTGTGTCTGCAATACACTCTGTTGACTTTACATCCATCTTTGCCTGCATGTATTTTAATTCCAATTTAGCACAATACACACTATGCAAAAATCCAGGGGGGTGAATACTTATGCAAAGCCCTGAAATGTAATGTAAATTTTATTAGATAGGTGAATCTGAGTAATTACAGGACTGAAAGTCAAATCTCTGTTATGGTTCTGAATATGTCAGAGTGTGAGGAATAAATTCCTTCATTGCTGTCTCAAAAAATGGCAAAATCCAAACAGCTGAAAAGATTGACAGGATAACTCGGATTTATAAACCACTGGGGTTGTGGGTAATGAAATGCCTGGAGTTAGGTTTAACTGATCTTAGTGAAGGAAAAAGAATGAATTTCCAACACATACTGAATTCTTTAAGCAGTCGTCCTCCACATCAAAGTTTGAGGTATCAGTTGGGCTGCTGACTTCAGGGATGTAGGGGGCCTCACAACTGCGGATGTCGTCCCAGTTGATGCCTGAGAAGAAGGGGTGGCTCTTGAAGTCCTCTATGCCATTCTGGCCCAGCCGGTGCTGACGAGAGCAGATCAGCCTCCGCATCAAGTCTTTGGCCTCCTCAGATACATCAGATATCTGTGTGGGGAACTGAAAGCGCTCCTGTGGAGAATTAAATAGGATAAAATAAAGTCTTGAACATAAAGCATGACAAATCAAAGGATATAAATGCTATTTCTACTGTTCTGGTACTTCGACTGGCCTTAAAAGTATAGAAATAGCACATAATGCTGAATTTAAGCTTAGAGGATGAGGTGACAAATCCAGCAAAACTTAAAGACTTAATAAAACGAATATAAATACATACATAAATATTTTAATACATTAGATTTTTAACACATGTCATGCCCACCTTATGGTTCATGATTTTCCCGTATGTCTCCACCAGTGACTCGGCGTAGAAGGGCGTCTCCCCATAGAGCATCTCGTACATGCAAACTCCCAGAGACCACCAGTCACACTCGGCCCCATATTTTCCTTTCCCGTCCTCCATGGCCCGCAGGATCTCAGGAGAGATGTAATCCGGTGTTCCCACCGCGATTGAGGATTGCACCTGCGTGAACCACAGCTCAGGGTTACTTACAGAAACCATCACTGAGTCCCATTCGCTAATCTCTGAGGGAGCTCAATAAGGCAACACCAAAATTTCTATATGGATGGACTTACTGTTCCGTCCTCCATCAGTTTAAGACAAGAGCCGAAGTCTGCCAAGCGAACATGACCGTTCATGTCCAGCAAGATGTTGTCAGGCTTAATGTCCCTGTGATTTCATACACATGAAAATTATTAATAAAAGCAACATGGTGGCACAGTGTTTAGCACATCCATCTTACAGCAAGGTGTGGGTTCGAGTCCCGGGCTCAGTAAAGGCATTTCCTTGTGGAGTTTGCATGTTCTTCCAGTGCTTGCGCGGTTTTACATTGGGTACACCAGTTTCCTCCCACAGTCAAAGATATGGACATTAGACTAAATGGCTGTTCTCAATTGCCCCTTGGTGTGAGTCTATAGGGTTGTGTGCGCTGGCCCTGCAATGGATGGCTAGCTGTTCAGGGTGTACCCCACCTTCACCTACAGTCAGCTGAAATGGGCTCCAGCCTCCCCATGTCTCCAGTAGGATTTTTTTTTATATAGCAGTCCTCTGAAATTCATGTTTCCAGATCATATGCAGCATAATAACATAACATGGAAACACATTGACATTATAGAACAGACACTGACTGTAAGCTTTAAAGCTCGTGATACTAAAAAAATGCCATAAGTGCTTGTGTGATGCTGTGTTATTGAATGTTGCTGTGCTATTTTCAACATTCATTCCCTCATTTCTTCTGGTCAGGGTTAATGTGTGCAAACAAAGCATTAAGTGTGTGGGCTTACTCAGAATTCTGACACGAGCTGCAGCAAGGGACCCTCAAAAACGGTACTCTGTAACCCCGGAAAGTGGCGATAATCCGTCTGGAAAACTATGAATTCTTTTTATGGACTGCAACCCAACCATAATGACATAATTTTCAGTTAGATTTCTCTAAGACCATTTGCTCATAGCTCCTTCCCCTGCTCTAGTCTGCAAGTTCATACACCTGAACTAACAAATGAACCTATGCAGATCTACAGGCTGGATTTTATGTACTGAATATCAGACTCTTCTTGTGTGATAAAATATAAGCCAGTGTTTATACTGTGGTGCTACATGCTGTTTGTGGATGGTTTACTATATTGATTTAGGGACTGTCTAAAAGCAGAGCTCCCGGTAGATGTCTCTTGATAGGTGCCAGGGGCATTTCTGATTTTCACTTTAATTTGAATCAGCTGTCTTGTTAGTATCATTATCCGTTTAACAAGTTCATGTTCTGTCATACATCTGATTTAGGCGTTTGCTCCATGAAAATTTATTTACTTGTGTTATTAATGAGTGAGCAATTGGTCAGATATCCACACCATTTCATGTCCACAATAGGCTACACGTATATTGTATGTAGTCCAAGAATATGGACCAGTATCTAATCCCTGAGGAGCCTTGCGGAAACAATGCCATAATTATGGTGTACTTGAGGACTCTGATCATTAAACTTCCTTGTGGAGTGCCACACTCATGTCTGTTTCCTCCACCACGTTATCACATTTAGTAAAATGTTCTATTGATCTGCTTTAGATTATATTCATTATTAAAAAAGTGCATTTCTGTGACTGCACATGCCCTATATGACACCACCAATCATATACCAATCAAAGTGCAAGAATAAAAGTAAATGTTACGATTGGATGATGAAAAGCACACCAACCTCAACAAGAAGATTAACAGCCTAAAGAAGAGACATCTGTGCTGTAAAGTATGTAGTAGAAGAAAGAGTTAGGAAGAGAGAATGAAACAACGCTGAAGAGGTTGGGCATAGAAAAGAAAAGAAAAGAGAGCAGGAACAGACAGAATGACTGGTGGAGGTAAATATATCAACATTCATTTATTCATTCATTCATAAGCCTAATCACTTAATTCTTACTATGGTCACGGGGAGGCTAGACGAAGGTAGAGAACATCCTGAACAGCTCACCAGTCCTCAGCAGGGCCACACACACACACAACCATTCACGATCACATCCACACCTTGGGGCAATCTGGAATAGCCTAATTTGCATGTCTTTGAATGGTAAGAAAAAACCAAAAGTACCTGAAGGAAACCCACCCAGGCATGGGAGAACATGCACACAGAAACACTCTCACCAAGTCCGGGACTCAAACCTTCTAAGACCTTGCTGTGAGGCGGACATGCTAATCACTACACCACTGTGCCGCTGAAGACAAAAACAATTTTTATAAAATATAATAACAAAGTGAAACGGCTGTTAAAAATCTAAACCAAACTCATTTGCTTGTTAATTTGTTGCAAATTTAAAAATGCAGTAACCTCATTTTAGAACCTCATCTAACTACTGGTTAGAAGGTGCTGATGACTTTTTTATCGCAGCAGCTTTGGCAGTACCGCGGTGGTTGAAAGACTGTGAACCCTTAAGAATTTGATACATTTCTGCATAAATTTGACCTAAACATCATCAGATTTATTCAGTAATAATAGTAATGATTCGTTAGTCCTAAAAGTAAATAAAAAGAACCCAGTTAAATAAATGAAACAAAAATATTTTACTTGGTCATTTAGTTATTGAGGAAAATGATCCAATATTTCATATTTGTGAGTGGAAAAAGGATGTGAGTTTGATTTCAGTATCTGGTGGGACCCCATTTTGCAGCATTAACTGCAACTAAATGTTTCCGGTAACTGTTGGCTCAGTCCTGCACATCGACTCTGAGGAATTTTAGTCCGATCCTCTGTACAGAACAGCTTCAACTCTGGGATGTTGGTGGGTTTCCTTGCATAAACTGCTTGCTTCAGGTCCTTCCACAACATCTCAGTGAGATTAAGGTCAGAACTTTCACTCAAACCATAAAAACATTAACTTTATTCTTCTTAACCATTCTTTGACTTTTAATGCTTAGGATCGTTGTCCTAAGACCACTTTCTCTTGAGATTCAGCTCATGGATAGATGTCCTGACATTTACCTTTAGTATTTGCTGGTATAATTCAGAATTCATTGTTCCATCAATGATGGCAAGTCATCCTGGCCCAGATGCAGCAAAACAGGCCCAAACCATAATACTGCCATCACTCATGAACATTGACATTAGCCAATAAGACAGAGTCCTTCAGTTGCTTAGAAGTTACCCTGGGGTGGAGTGATCTTATTTGGTCGACCACTCTTGGAGAGGGTAACAGTGGTCTTAAATTTCCTCCATTTGTACATAATCTGTCTTACTGTGGTTTGGTGGAGTCCAAACTATTTAGAGAATCTCCTTTGTTCATGCCATGATACACTTCCACAAGCATGTGTTGACACTTTGATAGATCCGTGTTCTTTAAATTAAACAGGGTGTCCACTCACACCTGATCATCATCCCATTGATTGAAACACCTGACTCTAATTTCACCTTCAAACTACCTGCTAATCCTAGAGGTTTACATACTTTTGCCACTCACAGATATAAATATTATATATTTATAATAAATAAATGGCCGAGTAAAATATTTTTGTCTCATTTATTTAACTGGGATCTCTTTATCTACTTTTAGGACTTGTGTGAAAATCTAATGATGTTTTAGGTCGAATTTATGCAGGAATGTATAAAATTCTTAAGGGTTCACAAACTGTGCCTTAATAATGTAAAAATTATATGAAAATTATATTATTAATTAATTAATAATAAATAATTCAATTTATATAAATGTGTTGTGACACTTTACTGTCTCTACAGTGACGTCTCATTCCCAGCAGATGCTCATGAACTTATTATAGTACTACTACTATTATTATTTTTAAAGCACATTTATTCATAATATTTTTGTTTATATTTATGCTATTTATTTTAGTTTTTGTGTTTCCAGACTGCTTCCAAATTAATAGAACTTATATTATAAAAGAAATATTTTGTTATTGAATATATTTATTATTTTTATTCACTCATTCATTTTATGAACCGCTTAATCCTAATTAGGGTTGCAGGAAGGCTGTCGCCCATCTCAACCGACTCCGCGCAAGAGAAGAGTACACCTGGACAGCTCGCCAGGCCATCACAGGGCAGAAACACGCTGACAGCAATACTATGGCCTAAAACAGCAATGGATCGATTACATGCCTCTCACCACAGTGAGACACATGGCCGGCATTTGATAACCCACTTAGCTGCACTGAGAGACACACAAACACATACACATTAACACACACACATGAACACATACACACAAACACATACACACAAACAAACACATACACACAAACAAACACACACACACTAACACATACACACAAACACACAAACACATACACATTAACACGCACATGAACACATACACACAAACACATACACATATAAACACGAACACACGAACACATACACATTAACACATACACACAAACACATACACACAAACACATACACACAAACACGTACACACAAACACATACACACTAACACATACACATTAACACACAAACACATACACACAAACACACTAACACACAAACACACACACATAAACACATACACACACGAACACATACACATGAGAACACACACACAAACACACACAGATACATACAATCACATACACACAATCACATAAACACAAACACATACACACAAACACATACACACTAACACATACACATTAACACACAAACACATACACACAAACACACTAACACACAAACACACACACATAAACACATACACACACGAACACATACACATGAGAACACACACACAAACACACACAGATACATACAATCACATACACATAATCACATACACACAAACACATACAGATGAACACATACACAAACAAATACACACAAAAACACAAACACATACACACGGACCCATACACACACAAACACACACTCAAACTCAAACACATACATACAAACACATACACACACACACAAACACATACACACATAAACACACACAAATACATACACACACGACCACACATACAGACACATACACACTAACACATACATATAAACGCATACACCCTAACTCATACACACTAACACAAACACATACACACTAGCACACAAACACAAAGACGCATGAACACATACACACAAACACACACACACACACACACACACACACACACAAACAAATACACACAAAAACACAAACACATACACACGGACCCATACACACACAAACACACACTCAAACCCAAACACATACACACAAACACATACACACACACACACAAACACATACACACAAACATGTACATACAAACACACGAACACACACACAAGAACACACACAAACACATACACACACGAACACATACACATGAAGACACACACACACACACACACACACACACACACAAACACATACGCCTACACATTTTTAAATAGTGCTATAATAAAACATCATTATTAACAGCTAGGAAATAATGCAGTGTGTGTATGTTTGTCCCATAATGAAAGAAAAGAGTCAGTATATGATGTTTGTTTATTTTTCTACAGCTTTTGATTGTTAAGTTTGCTGAGCATGAAGCACTGGGGTGTTGTGTGTGTGTGTGTGTGTGTGTGTGTGTGTGTGTGTGTGTGTGTGTGTGTGTGTGTGTGTGTGTGTGTGTG
>JAOUQZ010000033.1:7396788-7419277 GCA_028564935.1 Neosilurus hyrtlii | reverse complement strand
CTGAGATGGGCGCCAGCCTCCCCGCGACCCTAATTAGGAATAAGCGGTTCAGAAGATGAATGAATGAATGAATGAAATGCACACTCCAAACATAAATGCCCAAACCTGGGACTTGAACCCAGGACTTTCTTGTTATGAGGCAGGCGTGCTAACTACTATGCCACGATTCAACCCCCAATCTGTTACTACAAACTTGGAAGCACACAGTAGCATTACCACATCCCTTTACTGGTACTAAGAGGCACCAACATGTTCCAGCATGACAATGTCACAATTAAGCACCAAATAAACTAAAACTCATTACTCACCTTATTAATGCACCAAATCATAGTGGAAAGCCTTCTCAGGAGAGGATTGGCGAATAATGAAGAATAAAATCTGGAATAGGATGTTATGGTCATGGGTCAGCAAATGTTTGGCCACATATTGGATACTGGGACAGTTTAACTGTATGTTATTAAGCCCTTGTGGTGGAACTTAATATTATAGTCTATGGTACACTGTGCCATGACAAAAGAAGTAAAAGATAAAGTGCCTGGTGAGCTGTCCAGGGTGTACCCCGCACTCGGTCTGAGGTGACTGAGCTGGGCGCCAGCCTCCCTGTGACCCTAATTTGGTTGGAGGATGAATTAAGAAGCAACATATTTCATGTGACATCATATAATGGGTGTGGCCCAGCATTAATTAGATAAAATGTTTCACCTAAAAACGCATATGAAAAACGACATAAGCTATAAGTCATTTAAAATTAGGCCCATATGTTCACAATTTAATCATTTTTTTAAAAAGTTTTGAGACAGAACAGGTTATTTGCAGCAGTCTTAGAGCCGGCTGGGAATGTACTTGATACGACAGAACTCGTGAGCCTCCATGACACCAGCTTTGCACTGTCTATACTAACATGTGTACTTTATGTAAGTCTGGAGGGTGCCACTAGGTGGCAGAGAGAGAAAGCATGGTGAGATAATGCCCAAAGAAAGCGACTGTCCAGGCTGCTGTGCTCTAGTGATGCACAATCAATTAAGTTTAAATTATTTAATTAAGTCCAAAATTGCTCACTGATTCACTACCCCCTTTCACTATATAGGGAATTAAATGCAGAGGACTATGTAGTGAGTTCAACAATAAAGTGTTAAAACACTTTTGGACATTACTCCCTGGTGCCGTTAATAACGTAATGCATAATTACAACATTACATATCACTAATTAGTTTACTGGACCATTCATTAGAAACACTGCTGCTGCCTTTTATTACATTCAATTTTAGGCTTTGGATCCATTTCTATTACTGCCTTGTAGTCTTTTGACATTATTTTCATGTTAGAACTCATAAATGTCTTGCACCTCCAGTCATAAAGGACACAAAGCATGATGGTATATATTGTTTGGTTTAGTTACCATTGGATGTACACTACTTTTCATGATGCATAATGGGATACAATGAGCACCCTATACAGTGTATAATAGCAGCGCTCCATACTTATGCAAATGTCATAAAGCCATGAGCTTAATTTTGCTGTCACTTCCATGCTCATGATCTCACACAAGCATCCAAATAAATGAAGAAAATGGCGGGAAAAATATTATGCGTGTGCTGCGTCCATCGGCGCTGAGTGCACTTGCACTTCGCAGCTTGTTCTCTTATTTCACATATGACTGTTTCTCTAAATATTCACATGCAAATGTTTTCGGAGCTCCACTTTTAGGCAGTGTATAAACATTTATAATAACTCTCACTGTACATTCAAATTGCGGTACAAATTGCCGACCTCACCGAAGTCTGTAGTACGTAGTGAGCGGTTTCAGACACAGGGTTTGTTTATGCTGTTTCTTATTATCAACCCCACTGTGGTTTAGAATGTAAATATTTGATGAGATTTTAAGTGTGGAATATGATGGTTACAAATTTGTGAAGGAGTGCTGAAGTGTACTTATATGAAGTACTAATTTAGATATGAACAACAGTTAAATCTTAATTATAAATCTTAATAATATATTTGTAAAATATTGAAATCACAAATGTATTTAATTATTATTATTATTTTTTTTAGCTCTAAAGCTGCTTTTTGATTATGTTTAATTTGAGGATTGGGCTGCATTAGCTCTTCTGTATAGTTGTGGACTGTTTTCATTATTAGGACTGTCTAATTTCATTAATACTGCAAATGAATTAATAAATGGTATATTGATGATAAGGGATTAAATAAGGCAATTTATTTATATTCACTGTATTAACTAAAATATTTAAACATGCATTATGAAAGCTATCATGCATATGAGCCAAGCAATGGCCCAGACAAACTTTATATGTTCAAGGTCACTGTGCCTAGGTCAAAGGTCCCATGTGCAATTTAGCCACCCCACGCACAGTTTTAGCTGAAAGGGAGTGCCTATGCAAAAGTTCACAAAGCTATCATGCATATGAGCCGAGCAATGGCCCGGACAAACTTTATATGTTCAAGGTCAGTGTGCCAAGGTCAAAGATCACATATGCAAATTAGCTACCCCACGCACAGGTTTAGGTCATATGGAGTGCCTATGGAAAAGTTTAGAAAGCTGGCGTGTGCATGAGCCGAGCAGTGGGCCGGACAACCGGTTGCTAAGTTATTATGCTAAGTTATTATACAAAATGTGTAAATTTGAATCCTCTTTAAAAACAGCATTGCTAAAACATTACAGACATGTTGCCATGGTGGGCAACCTGTGCCATGTCTTTACCATAACTATTGTTGCTCCTTTAAAACATGGGGTACACCTAGTCAAGAAATCACATTCAGGAAACAAAGAAAAGAGTCATTTATGAAGAACATCTCTCTTGTACTTCTCAGTGTTGCAGTGCCAGTACAATCGCTACCGAAACCTGTTTTTTGTTACCTGTTTTTTTAAGAATTGTAATTTCAGCACTAACATTTATATAACATTTGCCTCCTGCAGAAGCTGAAAGCATAATCCTCAATCACTGCAACACTTTAAAGAAGACCAGTTAAAAAGGTATGAAAATTGTTCAAATAAAGATGATCACAGTGACGTGGATGCTCAGGATGATGAACTGTCTATTACTGGTGATGGTGGAGATAATAAAAATGTGAGATATCTGCCAGACCTCTTAGAGAAAAAATGGTTTTGGTGTTTCTGGAGAGCAATTTTTAATGTATCTTACTGGTGTATTTGGTGAAGTTGTCGAAGAACTGAATTTGACATTTTACAGTTCTGTTTGAGAAAGCACTGTGAGATTGATGAGTCTGTTGTGTCAGACATGATAACACAGCTTTGTGACGCCGACCCCTTTACATCTGCCCTGAGTAGTGGTGGTCCACTTCCTTCTACGTACAAAAAAAGGGCTTACTTTAAAGAGACGTCTGCTGTTGTGGAACCAGTTGAGTATTTACTCAATAGCGAAGAACACAAAAACTTCCAGTATGTCCCTATTCTTCACTCACTGCTTCAGGTGTTGAGTAAGAAAGAGATTCAGGATTTGATCTTGCATGACAGAGAGGGTCAAAGTAATGGTGAAAGTCAGTACAGGTCATTTTCTGATGCCATTTATTATAAATCAAATGAGTTTTTTTCTGGAAATGGTCTTAAAAATTTTATTTTAATTTTAAAGAAATTATTTTCTGAAGCGTGATATCTGCTTTTATGAATTTTATAGAATAATGAAGAATTCAAGAGAATTACTACCAAAAAGCTTGAGTCTACCTTTATGGCTAATCTTGACCATTGCACCCCAAATCTGATGGATGTAGTCTCATCAAGGGGAGGAGCAACCAGAATGTGAATCAGACAGATCAAGGACATGATTCTTGAGGTAAGGAAATTAATTTATCTTACATTTAAAATGCAAGTTGATCACAGCCACCTAGTCAATTTACTTTAGATTTCCACCTGATAAACTGCACTGACCAACAGGTGACTGTTAACATTAACAACCAGCTATCACTGTTAACACTCATGAACCTTCAAAGACAAAAAAAAAAAATCTAAATTGGTAGATCTAATTTTAAAACAGTGTTGTGCTCTATCCCCGAGTGGTTAGCTTGTTAGGTTATAAACAGTTAGCTAATACCCGTTCTCACACTAGTACTTTGGCTCACTCATTATAACTTCAGCAGCAATTACATTATAAAATACTTTTCATATATGTAATAAATGTGAAATATGGACATTTCTATTTAGCTGATAAGATTACTTAGACAAGAAGGCTTACCTCGGATTACAGGTGGTTGGGCCATAGGGCGGGACATAGTCCGGATGGGCGGGTTGGACGGGCATGTTAATCCACTGAACTGTATTATAAAACTGGAACGGTGGTTGGTCGGTTTGTACATTATTTGGAAATGCGACATGGAGCCGCCATATTGGAAACAGGAACGTGGTGGTTAGAATGTAAGTGAATGATGGTAAACCATGGATTTCATACTGAAAAAAAAGCAAAATCAACAAATGTTATCTTGTATGACAAACAAAGTCGTTCCATTTGACAAATCAAAGATGATGTTTAAAGAAATACATATTTTCCTTATAGAGGGCACAAAGAAAGATACAGAAAATGCTGTTTTTGTGTTTTGTTAATGAATGTTTTTGGTTTTCTCAGGTGATTACCGGATGTTCTGTTGCACTTTACTTGGCTTTTATCTACATGGAGACTCATTGTGGCCTCAACTGGGCCACAGTTGTAGGTTGCATTTAGATGTGTTCCAAAATCTGTTGTACTACCCTTAAAACTGGCTCAGTCTTTTATACCATGATACCCTTTAATCCTTATAGAGGTGCACCAATGAATGAGCAAGCATGGATTGTTTCCCACAAGAACACTGAATTTCTTTTAAATGGTCTAGACTATATTGTGTAAAAAAAAAAAAAAAAAAAAAAACACACCCCAAAAACATCCCTCTTCAGGGCTTTGTAACGTTCACAAGTAAATGCTCATATTTAAATGGAAGTCGTTGGTGTAGTTTTAGAAAATTATTTTAAAACTGGAGTTAACATTTTTTCGGAGTTTACATTTACATTTACAGCATTTGGCAGGAGTGGTGGTAATTAGATTGACCCCTCAACCTTCAGATCAATAACCTATTGCCTAAACCACTAAGACACTACTAGTTTTGTAGTTATGAAGGCCTTTAACCTTGCTTTGATTTGAAGTGATGGAACGACCCCTTAATCAGTTTACCCAGAGAAAACCCACCCAAGCATGGGGAGAACATGCAACTCCACACAGAAACGCCTGAACCCAGATATTAAACCCCGGGCCTTCTTGCTGTAAGGTGGACATACGCCACCGTGTCATAGTGGTTAGTACATCCACCTCACAGCAAGAAGGTCCTGGGTTCGAGTTTTGGGTTCAGGTGTATGTGTGTGAAGTTTGCATGTTCTCCTCATGCATTTTGTGAGCCCCTGAAGATGTGAACACGTCATAAAATATGCATAAATATTTTGTATGACATCAGAATATAGTCTCAAAGTGGTATCAGAGAAACAATAAACAAAAACAAATGTTTTAAATTTGCTTTTATAATAATTAGAAAAGTGACATTTGTCACACATTATAGATTCTATTATCGAATAGTACATGTACAGTACAAGTTATATAACTTATATTTTCATTTCAAATGATGTATTTCTATCCCACAGAATAATTAATATAAGGATATATTATGATAGAGATTATACATATCTTCTTTTCATAAGCTTTGATCAAATATTTTGGAACGTCATTATAATATTTGCAACAATCTTCCAGTAAACTGTTTCTGCAGAGAGAGTTCAGAACCTGCAGATATGTTTCAGTTTTACAGAAAATTCCCAATATTTGTTGGAATTCATTTTGGGAGAGTGTGTCGTTACGTGCACTTAAAGCTTATGAAAAGAAGATGTATATAATCATAATATATCCTTTTATGAATTATTCAGTGGGGATGTAAATACGTGATCTGAAATGGTAGAGTATATTAATACAGAACTTTTGATTGCAGATCCTGACAGAGTGGGTCGTGTTCTGTTGGTAAACAAAGTTTCAGTACAGTAATTATTTGGGGAGTTACAAGCTTTCAAAAATGGCCAAAATGGCAAATTGCAAGTCGCAGGCTGACAAATGGGTCCTTTAAATCTTTAATCTTTAAATGAACATATCTCGGAAAGTTTTTGAACTAGGACCTTGAACTTTTGCATGTGTTGATGTTGAAACATGTTCTATATCTGGTTCAAGTTTCGCTGAATTCTGAGATGGTCATCTGGGAAGTTTTCTGAAAGCTAAACGACATGAAATGACCCTGTTGTGTGTGTCAGTCCCACAATAATCATTCAACTAATTCAACGGCAACAATGCACGGATTTGGTTATCCTAAAGCAATGATGAAATACCAAGAATTATTTGTTGGCATTTAACCAATCAGAAAGGAGAAAATCTCTTGAATTAATAATACTATTTCTCCATTTTGTATTTCATTTTCTACTTAATCCACTTAATCCTAATTAAGGTCGCAGGGAGGCTGGAGCCCATCTCAGCCGACTCTGGACGAGGGCGGGGTACACCCTAGACAGCTTGCCAGACCATTGCAGGGCCAACACACATACAACCATTCACACACACTCTCACACCTAGGAGCGATTTGGAACAGACTACTGTGCATGTTTTTTGACTGGGGGAGGAAACCGGAGTACCCAGAGGAAACCCACGCAAGAACGGGGAGAACTTGAAAACTACACACAGAAACACCCCGAGCATGGGAATCAAACCCAAGGCCTTCTTGCTGTGAGTCGGTCATGCTAACCTCTGCAGCACCGTACCGCCATAGCCTCATTATACAGTTGCTTATTATCCATTTCACAAATTAAGATAATGGTTGATTTAATTAAAAAAAAAAACAGTGCAGCTAACTGGGTTATCAAAGGCCAGCCATTTATCTCACTTGCCTCAGCGTGTTTCTGCCTTGTGGTGGCCTGGTGAGCTGTCCAGGGTGTACCCTGCCCTCGCCCAGAGTTGGCTGAGATGGACGCCAGCCTTCCCGTGCCCCTAATTAGGATCAGAAAATGAATGAATGAATGAATGATAAACTACAAAATCTAGTTTTAGCTTGCTGTTCTTATGCTGCCATGTAGCATATACTAAAATAATTAGCTTCAATTATTAGCTTAGATTCTGCCAGGCAGAGGCACGATCTGATGGTTAACCCTTATTCCACCAAATCGAGCTGCACACGGCCTGATAGCCTGTCGTATATCCTAAGGTTGTAGTGAATGCATCATAATTTTTATTTTGATTCAGTACAGATTTTCTTGGTGTACATCAGGGGTGTACAATGTTACCTGTAAAGGGCCAAAGTAAGTGCAGGTCATCATTCCAAATGAAAACGGAAGCGACACCTTCCACCTGTGGCTCCTGTTCAAATGGAATTAAAATCTGC
This sequence comes from Neosilurus hyrtlii, assembly GCA_028564935.1. Taxonomy (NCBI): domain Eukaryota; kingdom Metazoa; phylum Chordata; class Actinopteri; order Siluriformes; family Plotosidae; genus Neosilurus; species Neosilurus hyrtlii. Next base: position 7,411,870 of record JAOUQZ010000033.1, on the reverse strand, counting down.
ACCCACACCGCCTGTTGTGAATGAAAAACATTTTTTGAATGATGATACACTTGAGCCATGTTTGTACTGAATGATAATCAGTAAACTGGCACACATAGGAAATAGACATATGGAGTCATGGAGTCCTCACCCCTTACTAGCCTCATCCAGACCCTTGCCAGCATTCAACAAAGCCAACATCAAGCCCTCCACAGTGAGCTTTAGTAAAGCTTCGATGCTTTTCTCCAGGCATACACATAAAATCGACAAGTGCTTCAGAGCTGGGTTCAGTCCACTGGTACCTCAGGAGCAGTGAGCGTGGCTGCAGTACCTCTGACCTATATCACACTGATGAAGATGGAGCTCCTTAATGATGCACAAACAATTGTGGGGCTCTTGGATTGTCTGGAAGCTGCACAGAGATGGTCAGAAATAGCAGGAATTCCATCTGCTAGCCCTTTTATCAGGAGAAGGCCAGCTCAGGATTGGTCGAGAACCTGCTGGAGTACCTGGAGCTTAACAGAGCCGTACTAAAACAAGTCGAATTAAAATTACAGTTAGCATTTGGTCTCATTTTTGTCTTCACCAAGCTGGCAGCATATCTCCCTCTTTTACAGTTTACATCACAGCTGAACCAAACGATTTTTTTTTAATAAACTACCAAAATCATTGCCACTGTTCAACCCGTCATGAACGTAAACAATTTCATGTAAAGATGAAATATAACCTATGAGAAAATTTTTGAGCACATCCTTCTCCGATACCTCACCACAACGTGCACTGGTGTTCATATCACAGAGTATTTGGCTACACCATCATAAAATCCTCAGTGAGGGTAATCTATCCCAAAAACGTTCTTGCTTCCATCAGGTTAGTCTTCAATAACAGGAACCCTACTGATTATTCAATATTACATAGTGTCCACTTTCACACAAACACTTGTACAGACACTAACAGGGCACCAAAGTCCAATTCCCAATCCAAAGGTTCTTCAGGAAGTTGCTTTCCCACCTCCCCCAGAAAGACTGATATTGAGTGTGCACCTGATGGCATGTTTGGATTCCTCCTCCCATTTATGGTCTTTCGCTCTCTGCGCCAACTCTGCTCTGATTGGTCACCTGAAAGCTTCATCTTCAGTGTGCTGGGAGTTAGACCAGGATTTGTGGAGATATTAATGAGCCCTTCTAGGAAAATTATCGTACCTTATTTGGCACTCTGGCTTCATCTAATACTGTAACAACATTTATAGGATAAAAATGTGTAAAAAGCTTAATTTCTCCCATTTAATGCAGTTTTCTAATGTACCAATCATGTGACAGCAGAACTTTCGTTACTTCTCACATCACACTTCAGAGTGGAGCGAAACTTGAGCTCTGGGACTTCCATCTAGAATGATTGTTGGTACGAGATGAGAAATGAGAATAACCAGATCAGGTCAAGCGGAGAAGAATTCTACAGTAACTCGATCATTCTTTACCACCATGAGCAGAACAGCATCTCAGCAGCCACATAAAACCTTAGGCACAACTGTGGGATTAAAAGTTCTGGTCCTCCTAACCCTATGCCAATATTGTGAAGTGGGCGTGGCTCCAATACTCTGCAGAACAAGATATACGGGAACAGTGTAGTGAACATTTGCACTTTGTGTACATCAAAGAACGTGCTTCAGGTTTCATGTAAACGTTTTTTTTGCTATCGTACTGGTTTGCTTACATCAGCATTCTGAAGAAAGCAGAGAAGTGGTGAAGTGAAGCAGAACAGCACCAAAGGCAACCGTTTCATATGTTTATTACAGTCATAAATGCCATGGACACCTTCGCAATATCAAACTAGAACAGGTTAACCTTGTAAGATAAATAGCACAATACAAATTGTTAAGTAAATCAAAGGACACTTAACTCATTAAACTAAATATCTCCGACACCCATTCATCTAACCCCAGCTTGTATTAAAACGCATAAACTAACCAATTCAACTCTCATCTTTCCAAGTAGTATATTCATACAGTATTTATAGTTTATAGGGAAAAGACCTAATTAAGGTGGAAACACCAGTACACTCCACGGTGAAACACCCAAATGTAAATGTGATGCATGTTTTCTAATTAGTTAATAAAATAGCTGCCAAAGATACTTCTGGTTGTTTTCCACCAGTCACACCAGTCCAAGAAAGCATTCAAATACAAAAAAAAAAAAGCTTTTGAATAACATCACATTTTCGTACTGATGAGTTTAAATTTTTTTTGTTTGCATTGAGATGAATTCCTGAAACCAGCTAATAACATTCCATCAGTGGCAACAAGCAGGACAATAGTGCACATTCCACTCCTTCCTGTACTCTCAATAAAGTGAAATGGGGACATGGACCTGCATATAAAAGGAGAACAGGTCATCTTGATGTATCAAAGAATTGCAAAAAAACAGGTACATCTTTGCTGAGAAAAGAAAAAAAAAAAAAGTTTAACAAATATGGTGTGTATTATACTTAAGAAGCTGCGGCTTGTGTGGCATATTGAGGAGGATACTAATAAAAGTGAACTGGCTTTAAAAACAAAACATTTAGGGTGTAAAATAAACCCTGATCATTTGGTGCAACACGGTACGGTATGGATCAGGTAACCATGTAAATGATTTCTCTTAATGTTTCATATTCTAAAGTTGAGACAGTGAAAGGATGTGTAATCAACTTCAAAAGTGAGCTCATTTAATGTACCTGAAGGTTAAAAAACACATTGTACAAAATCAAATAACCCATTTATTGTAAATCTATGGAGTTTAACTAGTACAATATCGGACTGAATCACAAAATGAAAAGCAAGGGGTAGGGGGTAAAACAATGACTGACTCTGATCAATGAACAGGCATTTTTGCTGCTAAATCACTACCAGTGCCTTGAATAGCCCCTAAAATGTGACCATCAGATCTGCAAGACCTGATTCTGAAATGCCATTGATTCTTACACAAAAAAAAATGTACTTGCAAAATAATAATTTACATTTCGTAAAAATGACAATAAAATCCACAACTTTGAAATTCAAAAGCGTCCCATGCAGAAGAAACAGAACAAATGTGGTTCCTGATATTGTATCAAAACATGAGAGCTAAAATAAGGAGACATGGAGGGAACTTAAAAGAAAAAACATATTACAAACAGGTATGAAAAAGGACAGCCCTCACAGCTCTTGGGGACCCGACGCTGGGATGTGGAATGCACGTCCACGTGTACATTATCTTAAAACACGTTTCAAATTTTTTTGTTTTTAAAAGACAGTAAAAGTAGATCATTGGGGCTTTGTGGCCACAAGAGGGAGCCCTCCATGCCATCAGTCTTTAATACAAAAGCCTGTTTAGTAATATCCTGGGTGGTACTGCTGACTCCAAGGCTTCTGGCTCCAGAACTAAAGAGTAAAATAAATAAATTAAATTAGCGGACATGTTAGAACATGTTTAAAACTAAGAGAAAACTAAATACTCTGGTGGTTTGAGATTAGTAACGAACAATTCATCTAAGCCCTCATGTAGCAAAACACTCCTGAGAGAAGCATGCTTGTAAACACTAACCCCCTGCTGCCAGCTCTGATTGAAGGCTTGGACTTTATTCATGCCGTAGTTTCCGTTCCTGTTACCAAATCCACCACGATGCTGCTGGCTTCCTCCGCGTCCATGGAATTTCTGTATTTAAAATAAAAAAAAAAACAACCCACCCACACACTGCTTAGATACTGTTGGTCCATAAGTAATGATACTGATATTTAAGACCAGGTTAAGGAATCCTTGCGTGTTATCCAGCCTTACCTGGTTGAAATTACCCCTGCTGGGTCCACCACCATGCCCACCACCACGGTTCATGTTGCCTCTGTGAACTGGTTTCCCACGGTTCATCCCACCTCTGTTTGACATGTTCATGCCACCTCTGGATGGAGGTCCTCTAGGCACTAGGTTTCTATTAGGGGGTCCTCCAGCCATCCGGCCATAGTTTCCAGGCCTTGGGAAGCCAACTCTGTAGGCAGGAGGTGGCAGAGCGACTTGAGGCGGCCGACCATAGCCTCCACGGGGAACGGGCACTACCAAAAAAAAAAAAATACAACCTAAATTAGTACCGAGTCTACATGGTATTCACACCTTCCTGCAGGCGAGGGGTGCAAGGAGACCACCCTTGCAGCAGAGCCAAAAGGTCCTGGGGGGTGGAGTCAGGTCTAAGCTATGTCATGTGTAAGAACTGTAAATGTCCAACAGGTGCCAGTATACAGATAAATGGTAAATACTTTAATACACAGGATAAGTGGTGTCCACAAAAGGAACCGATGAGCGATAAGTCACAGAACATGCAAAATTGCTTTGTGAAACTACTCGTGGTAGCCTAGGACTCCCTCTGGCATGTTACCTGCTTCCCAATGTTTGTGACGCTGTATGCAGTATCCAGCTAATTCATCACTTGGAGTGTAGATCTGTGAGCACTGTCTGTACAGTACGGGGACTCGTGTATCAGAAAGTGTTAAGAGTATTTTAAAAACGTGGACCCAAGCATGGCGTTGTTAGATTTCTGTGTGCAGTAGCAAAGCAAATGATGATAGTGATCTGCTCTTTCATCCTAATGTTAGAATCATTAAACTTGGGTTCATGGCTTCCCAAAAGGAAAGTTTTGTGGCATCTGTCAATCGATGGCATCTTTAAGCTCTGAATGGTAATCACTCGCATCGCATTGCATGAAAGGTCAGCTGTTTAACTTCGTACCCGCCCACTTCACATTGCTTGAGGCCTTATCGATCATTGCGCTGCTGTTCATTGACTTGACATGATTGCTTATCGATCCCCACGTGGACACCCCTTAATACTGGTTCTCTACTGAGTGAGTACATAAACCTGCTCCATCAATAAGATCATGTGGCTAGTCGTAAACCTTCTCAAAAAACTGCATCTAAACTTCTTATGCAGCAGATTCAAAAGGACTCCCTAGTTTTTTAATTGTTAAAATAAATAAATAAAGTAAGATTTAGGGAGAAGCACAATGCAACTTTCTACACGCAATTCATTCTGCATGATTCTATACGAAATCTACAAACTTCCACTCAGTAATGACCTCTTACTAAAACGTTAATACTGAACAGATGAATCTATCCACCTGGTGTGGCGGCAGACCTGGCATTAATTAATCACAAGGGTCTTTATCCAAGGTCAGACTGTCCAACTCTAGAAAATCCACAACATTAAAGTTGAAGAGAGACAGACACATACTAAGGAAAAAATAAAAATAAAAGACATCCTTACTTCCTCTGAAGCCGCCACGGTTCTGGAACGCTCCCCTGCCCCCTCTTGGACCCGGACCACCTCCCCTGTTGAACTGGCCTTTGCCCCCTCGATTACGAGCGCCACCTTTCTTGGGCGTGCCCTGGTTAGGCCTCTTCTCTGGAGGCAGGGCACTCTTGCTTTCTTCTTTGTATTGCTCCAAGAGCTTGGCAGCCTCCTCCTTCTGCAGATCCACATAAGTGACCTCTGAGAAACAGTCACCCACTTCCGGCAATGTGTAGATCCCTGAACAAGAGAGCAGAACAGCAGCTGATTTACATCACAGCACTATGAGGAAAACGACTCGAATTTGGGATGGCTATATAAAAACCCCACCCTAATCTGAATTTCAACAGCTGAGGGGCTGGATGTTAACAGCATCACCGCCACAGTGGCTGCATGCACTAACATGATAGCCTTTCACCCCCATGAAAACACAGAGGCTTTAATAAAAAACGTCTTAATAAAAGTGTATATTAATTCAGTCCATCACATGGCACGACGCTGTGGCATAAAGGGTAGCACATCTACTGCACAGCAACCGTACGAAGGTTTCCTCCAGGCATCCTCCCACAGTCTTAAGACCTTCACAATTGGCTGTTCCAAACTGCTCCCAGGTGTTAATGGATGTGTGTTTGTGCTATGATCGACTATGATGGCAAGCTGTACTGGGTGTAACCCACCTTCCCCCAGCGTTAGAAGAGATCCTAGTAGGATAAAGTGGTTTGACAAACTAACTTAACGATATGACCATGAACGTCACTGGCTGGTTGCAAATCAATGGTAAATCGAGTGTAGCCACACCTTCTTACTTTACAATAACAATGGCAGGGGGTGTAGAAGTCAACATAGGAAAAACTGGAATTTACAGTGCAGACGGAGGGAGTTCAGATTAGATAAAAGAATGTCAGACCTCGTGGAAATGACCAGAGATAAAACTTGTACCGCAGCCAGCCAGCAGGGGCGCTAGACCTGCACAGCCTCACTTTTAAGATGACCCTATCCTATTGATAACTGCACCATTAACTAAGGCGAGATGGAAGACAAAGCGCCACCCACTGAGCCTGAGGTGAATAATTGTTTTAGTAAGTGTGTGTGTGTGTGTGTATGTATATATATATATATATATAAAACAGGAGAAAAGCAAACTAAAAGACTGATACTTTTAGTGTCCCAGATGATGGCACCTGCTCCCAGAAGTGCAAAAGTTTCCGTCCCATCCTAATTAAGTATTATTCTTTGGGGTAGAAATCAAATAACCCGAAACTGCAATCAGACTGTACCATTCCTGTGTAGCACACCGGCTCAAGAAAATTGGCACGTCAGTGCCACTAGTTGGAGAACAATCCACCAGTGTAACCATCAACCACTGGAAAATACCCGTGAAGAGCCCATGGACTTTAACATTGTCCACACCCCCCCCCATGAAATCTCATGTGATTATGAAAATTACAGGTAAACTTGTTTTTCCTCCTCAAATGAAATTACCGCAGGACCCAGAACACTCTCTGTACATAAAAGGCCGATGAGCTAAAGGAGAGCTCACCCTTCATCTTTAGTACGGCATGCTCAGGTACATCTTTGCCGTCGGTTTCGGCTTTCTTCTGGGTTCGTTCCTTGTAGGCCTCGTCAGTGGGTAAGACCACAATAGCTTTACGCTGGAAGCCAGCAAACAGGCACATCTTCCTCCTCTGGGCAGCAGAAGAAACGTTGGTCTTGGGAAGAGAAAGGCACAGAGCAGGTGATCAGACCCAGCGCTACATCAATTTAACACTTAACACCACCACCCCTACACACACACACAACCAAACCTCACCCCATCCATACAGAGCACAAGTCAGACAGAGCTCTTACCTGGTCCAAAATGTAGTTCCTCTTCTTACGAGCAGCGATCTCTATGAACTTGCCAAGGAAGAGAGGTGCACTCTGGGAGATGGCAGTGAGCTTTGCTGTGTCTTTGTTCTGTCTCTTTAGACTGTTAATCTGCAAACAAAGAGAGGAGTACTTGCTTGTGTTTCAAAAAGACAAGTTCAAGTGGCAGAGGTGCACCTGGGAAGAGATGAGAACACTCACCATCATCTTTTCCACAATGGTGTTAGTTCCCAAAATAGTGTATTTCCCAGGGTTCTGCTCAACGTGCTTCATGACCCATGTGGTCTTTCCTGATCCAGGGAGACCCACCATGACGATCACCTGGACGATGGCCATGAAAAAAGGTTTTAAATAAATGCACACCGTTGTTATGCATGAACAAACATTACCAATGTGCCTCCCATTCTGGGATGCTGAAATTACCTCGCAGTCTTTCTTGGTCTCGGGTCCCTTGGGTCCACGCACACGTTCATCCACAGGGATGTCCTGGAGGAAAGTGAAGCCCTCCAGCGGTGGAAAATACGGCGTCTCATTCTGGCCGAAGTTGAACTCCACAGCGCAGTTGTGGCAGAGGACATGTGGGAAGAGCGCGCGGTCAGCCAGAGACTCCTTACTGACTTTGAACGCCACGCCCAAATCCTTTCCATTTTTGGAAAATGAGAGTTCAACTTCATCTCCATCAAAATTCTGGGGGGTGAGGAAGCAAAAGACAGGAAGAGTGCTGAGCGCATACTCACACTCTACCAAAATAAAGCTTTGAAATTCAGAGGAAATCTTACAATAAAGCAGCCAACAACATCGTTTTCGTCAAAAGCCTCGCCGTAGTCTTCAGTCACACAATTTGTCGTCTTCTTTGCTTTGATGGCGAAAGAGTAAGAGTGCTCGTCTTCACCTGGTGGGAATTAAAACTTTAAAATAGTGTGTGTGTATATATATATATACACATATTATATATATATATATATATATATAAATATAGGACTTGCTCTTTTCACAACTGTCATAAATCAAGAGAAATTACCGACAGATTCCAACTCCAGCCAATAATGATCACGCTGGATGATTTAACCTGTTACAAAAAATAAAAATAAAATACCAGGCTGCATGCAGCTTTAAAGTGGACCTGTGGTGAATTAGTGCCATTAGCTATTTAAACCGATCACATAGAACATGAGCAGTTCCTTCCAGCACCACCAGTCCATGCCTGTTTTCAAAGTGTGAACGAGTGTTAGGACTCTAGGCATGCTCAGAGACGTGATGCCTTTCTGATAGTTATAGTGACGTGAATCGGTTGGGTCGGCTGAGCTACATCTGTGACCCACGTAGAACACATTAACAACTAGTGCAGTAATCGAGAAAAACCTTGTGTTCCTAAACCAACTGGCGACAGAAAAACCGAGTTGGCAAACCGTTAGCTGCATAAACCATTTCAGATTAACAGTCAGTCACTCACATCTCTGGTAGCGTTCTCGTCCTCAGAGTCACTAGAATGTGATGTCTCAACGGGTTGACGTCACCTCAGGGGGAAAACGACAGCAAACCCCCGCAGTTCAGCGCCCGCTAGTAATCCACGGGATAAAATGACCAGTTTTGTGCTTTTTAATGGTGACTTATGTTAAAATCAGCATCTGTATCTCTTAAACATATTACAATATACACAATTAGGCTGTAAGGACGTATACCGCTACTCTTTAAAAGGTCGAGTCTTACCTAAAATATTCAGTCATGTTTTTGTTGCTAATAGTTCATGGTGACATAAATCAAACCTTTCAGTTCTAACGTTTATCACAGCTGTGTGTTTGGTGATATTTGAGTTTAGGTTTGTGTTTCCTGGCTCTTTAAACCCACAACTTCCAAACAGGCTAAACTAGGTCAAGTCAGGTCACATGGTACGTGAAACGTCACATACTTGACTCAGCAAAAGTGTGGAAGTGAAAACATGTCCAGTATGGCTGGAAAACGGTCCTCACGCGCTCAACCAAAAAACAAACAAACAGAAAACCAGATACATGAGCTCAGTGGAAGTTTGTCGCAAGTCCCCCGAGGATGGATTAAGCTTCATAAAGTTCCTGCGAGAGGACTGGATCCCTGAATAACTACAGCGTTCGGCCAGGCTGGGAACCGACTCCGAGAAGACTCGATTCACTGATTCAGATATACATACAGTGTGTATATATAAATAAAGGCTTCAGAGTCGACTCCGCCACGTTTGAGGAAACGACTCAAGTTCCAGGAGCATCTTTTACATTAATAAGAAATCTTAAGGTTAGTTAATATTTCATGTTACAACAGATTGTAATGAGCTGCACCCTGCATTTATACATGCATCCAAAATAAAAAGTTTCATATATAATATATACATTGTACTGCACCCTTTTTGTAGCCACTAATTGGTATAGGTGCTTAAGTAGATTTAAATACGCTACATATTTATACACAGTGGTGCTACGTGATATATTTACATGTTGTGTATACATGTTAAGTTACACAATATGAGGTTGCCCCTCCCTGAATCGCAACCATATCGTGGTGGAGGGGTTTGTGTGTCCTAATGATCCTGGGAGCTACTGTGTTGGGGGCATTAGGTCCCTGGTAGGGTCACTCAAGGCAAACAGGTCCTAGGTGAAGGTCCAGACCAAGCATGGTTCACAAGACTTCTATGAGCACAATTATTTCAAGAACACAGTTTCCCTTGCCCGGATGCAGGTTACCGGGGTCCCACCATGGAGCCTGGTCTGGGGGAGGGGCTTGAAGGAGAGTGCCTGGTGGTCGGGCTTCTGCCCATGGAGCTCAGCTGAGCCCAGACCTCTGATCACCGACGATGACGCTGACCATGCAGTGTTTCCGAGTCGTTCTTCCGCGTCGTCTTAATCCTCTACACTGAAACATGACCCCAATCCTTTCCACCATGGGTTCATATGGGAATAAAACATTCCCTAAGTCATGTTGTTAAACTGACTAGAAACTGACTAAGACTCCGAAGCTGCACGCTTGAACGCTGTTAAACCTGTGAGACCAGTTTCTGACGTAGCAGATAACATCACCACATTTGCTGCGTTTTGGAGAGCTGATGCTGCTCGCTCAAAAAAAACTGGATTTATTTCTTTATTATCTACATTCTTTCTTGCTCTAATGATTTCAACATGCCTAGCAGGTAAGATTTAACATTTAAGCATATTCATATCCTACGCAAGACTGGACCTTTAAGGAGGACAGAACTAAAACTCATGCTATCGAGGTTAACACCTCGACTTTACACCTGTTCAATCAACCTGTGAACTTTAACAACCTGCAGTCTGATCCATTTTATCTTTAATCATCTGCTCTGGGTGATGGAGTAATATGCGGGCTCGGGGATGTGAAGTGTCCCCGAAATATTTGACCGTTATTTTGCGCGCCGCACGTCAAGCTCATTCTTACTCAGAAATCATAAAACCTGGAGTGCAAGCATTTGCCTTCAGCGAATACGCTGGCTGTATTTATTTTTCCTCATCCATATCAAAGCTAGGCTAAAAGCTAAATGCTAGTTCTGTGCCCGACACTCACTGGAACAATTCACAACAATTTATGGAGGCCGTGACTGAACAAACAGCACGCGCTGTGAGCAAGGTTGGAAATGCTTGAAAGATGCATTCTTAAGAATCAAGTCTTAAATTTTTTATCGATTCAGAATCCTAATAAATAAGAATCACCATTCAGACATGAATCGATTTTTTTCCCGGCACCCCTACTGCGTGTGTCCATCACTGATTCGCCAAAATAAATACAGAAGTTTATCACATCTTTCCCTGTCCATGGTTAGTGCAAAAAAGTTTATCCAATTCCGTTACATAACGCACACATTTACACTCTGTGCAGTTTAGAGATGCCATATTTTCATAGGTTTTTAATTACAGAACACAGACTGCAGAAGTGCATGCTGACTGTTCTGATTGGTTCTCCATGTGATGTCATTAATCATGTATACATGTCTTCACCCCCACCCCAACATACACAAACACAATTAACTAACAAGACAACTGATACAAATTAGCACCGAAATCAGAGAGTGAATGGCGATGAAAGGAAAACCTTTTAAACCTTTCCTGCTTTCATTTCAAAATGAATTTAGTGAACACAGGAGATTTAGTCATTTATTTCCTCCTTAACAGAGCCAGGCTACTCTCCACTCTAACACCAGCCACAGACACCCATCAGAGAAATCTGTAAGGATGTGCGCCTAAAGTGTTGTATATCAGTGTATTTACCTAGCAGTAAGCTGCCATTAGCGAGAGACCAGCCAACCTGCACGTCATGGACATCTACGTTCTTAGTCTTCACGTGCTTCACAGGGATCTTCTCCATAATCTGCAGGTTCCACAATCCCATGTTACTCACACTGTTTATTCTACAATCTGATAAACCATACACATGCAGTTTAATTCACACCTTCATTTCAAAGCAGACTTTCCCCTTGTTCACGCCATAGGAAGCTCTGCCACCAGCCCAGAGGTAGGCGAAGCTCTCCATGGTGAGCGAAGTGGCACTGTAGCGGTCTCGTGACACTTTGAAGTGCAGGTCACAGTTGTCTAGACAAAGAAATATACATGATTCGCTGATGTGCATCTGAGCCCTGTGTATAGAGTAATGAGCACATAATATGATTGATGGTCAAATCCACAGGCAAAGAAACAACTCACATGTGTCCAGACACACCAAAGTATCATCAAACTCCTCGTCCTCTTCCTCCAGAGGTGGCAGGGGAGATTTGGCCCTGTAACAGACGTGGCAGAGGCATTAAGACCAAAATAAGACGGGCTAGCCAGCCCTGACTGGACTACACCGACAACAATCCAGATTACAGGACTGCCCCCGCCAAGGCAGAAAGACTTGAATAGAAATTACCTCGTTATGGACACGAGACGTAGCCTGGTTTTGCCCAGGAAGAGGTTTTAAGAACTAATCTCACAGCATGGGGTCCTAAATAAGCAGAAGCTAATAATAAAAACAGTATTGTTATGCTCACTAATGAGAGCAAGATATGATTTCAAATTGCGTCTAAATTATTAAAAAGCCCTCGAGTATATTTAAATCCCCAAGCTGTGTCTCATCTAGGTCATGACGAGTCAAATACTTACGAAGGACTGCACTCCTACAGGAGGTACACCTGAAACTAATCAACTTTATGAAAAAGAAAGGAAAAAAAAGACACTGCAATGGAACAGACGTTCAATTCTAATAGAACTAAACAATTCACACATTATACTCACCTGTGACAAAAAAATAATAAAATGAAATAAAAAAACAAACAATTTTAACACCTTACCATTCTCCAGACACAAAAACAAACGCAATTCCAGTCCAAAACAACAAAAAAAATTAGAATAAATAATCCTGGAAGAGAACGTGAAGTCATAACAACTAAAATGTGCACTGCATGCAAGCCACGAAGAATAAACGCTGGAAAATAGCCCCAACGGACCCACCCTGCTCATTCTCCTGCATGTGGTTCATTACCAGGACACCTCAAATCGCTACAGGGCATGCGTTCGGCTACGTGACACACCGAAATCTGAACACAACGCCCCTCATCCCTTGGAGCCAAAGGGGTGCTTTCACAAACTATGTGCGTACAACAATATCCCTGCCAAACAGTATGAGGAACAATGACATGATTTTAAAACTTAAATCCAAATAAATATATAGATTCTGCAGTCTTCTTAAATTTACACCAAAGCACTGCAAGGTAAGGTCTTTTTTCTTTATTAAAATAACCCTCCACTTGATATTTTATTAAAGAGGGTGTTACTTTAGTATAGCATAGGTAAGGCATTGGCTCTTAAAGCCAATACATATTAAAAGTGGCACTTCGGGGATAATGAAGGCCATTACTCCCATCCTTACCGGCTGTATTTGCTTTCTTCAATAAATTCAAAGTAGCCCCTTCCATGTTCCTCTCGGCGTCTCTTAACACCCTTCTTATTCTTCTGATCAGCACTGATGTCTTTGTCCGCATCTCCTTTGAAAATAAAACAAACAGTGATGAAATGCTCAGGCGTGTCGGACCCTGTTAAGGGTGGCCCACACATCCAGGAGCTCTCTGGGCCTCCTCCTCTTCCTCCTCCTCCTCCCCACACGCTTACTCAGGTACTCAGCTGATAGGTTTTTAAAAAGAGGGAAAACAGGTGTATTCATGCTCTAGTTATATCATCAAGGTGAGAAGCCCAGTCTGGTGGAATGAACCAGATGAGAAGCTTAACATTACATTTTAAATATTATGAGCAATGAGGAAGAATCACTTATTTACACTGTGTCCCCATCCCATAAATAATCAAGTGTAAATATTAGCATATACACCTGGAAAGGGTTTCACTTCATGACCAGATCATTCAATCTGAAGAGCCACACAGGTGACGCGTCACCTCACGTGACCTCACAAGCAACCGGTTACATGCTAGTTAACTAGTTCTGCTAACACCTCCGAATTTTACACACGAACCGTATCAATAAGCGAACATGGTACTCTATAACCGCTTACAGCAAAACTCGGGAGTACAGTCCTGCACCGAACCCGAACCGCTCATCTGGATTTAAACACTCCGAGTTAGCAACTGAAACCTGAGGAAAATTAGCAAACATCTCGACCGCTTAGCATCAACATGGCCGTGAAATAAGCCCTTCGGTGACCCGAGAAATCTCCCTTCCCCTTTTTAATAATACTTCAGAGTCAAACACGTTCAACAAGCAACGGATATTATCCGGACAACAGAACAGAAGGCCAATGTGTACCACCGCGCTAGCTCTTTCACCCCTTTGTCCGAGAAGCACGGCTAGCAACTAGCCTAGCAAAAAAAAAAAAAAAAAAAGGAGGGCCCGACATTATAACTCGAAGGTTAATGGGATAAACAGCGGCAGGACTCCAGACCGGACATGCACGATAAGCGTAAAAAAACTCACCTTAATGCCCTAAACACGACACCAATCATTAAAAATTCAACAAATGTTCCGAGAAGCCGCTGCTCGTAAGCTAAGCTAAGCCTTTAATACGCCATGCGACAAGCCGCTAAACCAGTCGCGTGAAAATGAACCCATTTCACCGGCACTCACCCTCAGTCGGCTGCGACTCTTGCTCACCATCTTCGTCAATTTTTTCCGCGTCGTCGTCTTCCTCCTCCTCTTCCTCGTTATCGAACGCTTTGTCTATCTCGATCCCGGCGTCTCCATCTTCCTCATCCCCCTCTTCGTCGGCCATTTCATCGTCCTGCCCGACGTCCTCCTCGCAGTTGTCCTGCGCGCTCTCTGGCGCACCGCCGCCTCCATTTTCCTCCTCAGCCTCCATGTTCTCAGCCGCAGGCTGTTGGTCCTCCTCCAACTCTTCGCTCATGAATTCTTGTTCGAGCTCGGCGCCATGTCCCTCGGCGCCATTTTCCTGCTCTTCTTCTTCTTCCTCCTCGTCTTCTTCGAGCGCGGCGTCGTCTCCGGCTTGGGCCTCGGCGTCGAGCGCGGCCTGTAACCGGTCCATGAGCTCGGCCTTCAAGCCCTTGTCCGAGAGCTGACGCTTTTTCAGCTCGTCCTTCAGCTCGTTCACCTTCAGCTTCTTCACGTTGATTGTACTCATGTTCGCGGTTCGTTAAGAAGTAGAAATTATCGTACTTGACTCGAATGTAGCGTGTTCCTGCCGCACCTCAGAACAACAATGAAAGCCTCACTCCAGTGCCTACAGCGCCGAGCCGCCTGGGTTCTCGACCGCGCCGATGGTCGTAAAATCCGCTCTCGCTATGACGACGCGGGGCGGAGCCACGCGGTTAAGCACGCCCACTGTGACGTCCTCTCATGGCTTCAGGCCTGTGATAAGCCTGTGCTAAATTCAAATTCAAGTTTATTGTCACCTACAAATTATACACAGTACAATATGTAGTGAAATGCTTAGTACGACTGTCCAGAATGTAAAGAATAAACAAGGAGAT
>JAOUQZ010000033.1:7325204-7344435 GCA_028564935.1 Neosilurus hyrtlii | reverse complement strand
CGTTCTTTCGGTCACTACCCAAAGCTCGTGACCATAGGTGAGGGTAGGAACGTAAATTTACTGGTAAATTGAGAGCTCTGCCTTCTTCTGATACCTGAACTCCTCCACTTGGGGCAGGACCTCATTCCAGACCAGGAGGGTGCATTCCACCCTTTTCCGACTGAAAACCATTGCCATGGACTTGGAGGTGCTGATTCTCATCCTGACCGCTTCGTACTCAGCTGCGAATCACCCCACGAGAGCTTGAGGTCCCGGCTCGATGAAGCCAAATGGACAACATCATCCACAAAAAGCAGAGACGAGATCCTATAGTCACAAAACCAGAATGCCTCAATGCCTTGGCTGCACCTAGAAATTCTATCCATAAAAATGATGAACAGAACCGGTGACAAAGGGCAGCCTTGGCGGAGTCCAACCCCCACTGGAAATGAATTCGACATGTTGTTAACAATGCGGACCAAGCTCTGGCTCCAGCAATACAGAGAACATATGTATCTAAAAATAATAACGCAATGAATTATTGAATTCATTAATGAATGAATGAATTACTAATGAATTATTGATGATTAACAAATGTAAATAAAAATAATAACTTTCTGTTATTATAAAATGTAATTCTACTCTGGTTTACTGTATTCTATTAGTGGGTGGCTCATGATGTAATGGTTATGTCTGGCTCACAGCAAGAAGGTCCTGGGTTCGCGTTCTGGGCTTGAGTGTTTCTGTGTGGAGTTTGCATGTTCTCCCTGTGCTTTTGAGGGTTTTCCTCCGGGTATTCTGGTTTCCTCCGACAGTCCAGATACATGCACATTAGGCTGATTGGCTGTTCACATTGCTCCTAGGTGTGAGTGTGAATGGTTGTGTGTTGTTGTTGTTGTTGTTGTGTGTGTGTTGACCTTGCAATGGACTGGAATGCTGTTCAGGGTGTACCCCATCTTTGCACAAAGTCAGCTAAGATAGGCTCCAGCCTCCACAAGACCCTAATAAGATTAAGTGGTTCAGTGAATAATTTAACAAATTTGCTGTAATGAAAAATTCTTTGTAATTTGATTTGTCATTGATTATATTTTATATATATGCAAAT
This sequence comes from Neosilurus hyrtlii, assembly GCA_028564935.1. Classification (NCBI taxonomy): domain Eukaryota; kingdom Metazoa; phylum Chordata; class Actinopteri; order Siluriformes; family Plotosidae; genus Neosilurus; species Neosilurus hyrtlii. The sequence goes on along the minus strand of JAOUQZ010000033.1, from coordinate 7,343,351 downwards.
TTGGCTATGACATCATCTAGCATATTTCTGCTACTGTGCTCTGAAACTCTACTTAGAGGTACATCTAAAATTAAAACACATAAAATATCTGGCCAGTATATGCTACTTTATTTGCTAGCTTATGAAGCCAAACATTTTCAAACCTACTCTAGAAGCTAATGTGCTCTCCCAAAGACAGAGCCACTTAATCCCGGACGACTCTGGGTGAATGCTGGGTACATTCTGAACAATCCATCATAGGGCTAACACACACTCACACACACACCATACACACACTCACACACACACCATACACACACACACACACACACACACACACACACAGTGTCACACAACCATTCACACCTAGGGAGAATTTGAAACAGCCAATTGGCCAATGCGAGTACGGTGAGAACATGCAAACTCTACTCAGGAAAGGATTTTCTCGCGGTTAGACGGACGTGCTAAGCACTATGAACGTCGTACAGAACGTCGATCAGTAAACTGTTAAAGTTTGAGTTCTGTGTTTGTCTGCGGGAGCCCACAACCCCGTAGCTGCATTTATATTAATCCTGTATTAAATCAAATGTTTTAGAGAGGAAACGGTTTCATTTGGTACTCAGTAAACAAATGAAAATCAAACAAATTAAAACATATTTTGTCAATTAAATTTATTTCATAGCAATCACAGTATATCACGATCACAATGTTTAATGAGATATAATAATTGTTTGACGGATTTTTCTCCTTTTCTCATAAAAACTGTTGTTGAATCGGTTGGCGAGCTGAAAGAATCATAGCCATTTAGTTTGACTCACTGAAAAGATCCGGAGTTCCCATCACTAGTCAGGAGGCTGTGCAGTTATGAGTCAGCCATCTTACGTGAGCATCACAATGTACCAATCACAACATAGCAAATGATCCTGTCACATGTCATGTGACCTTCCTCTGAAGTGTGCCAAGTTTTTTTTTTTTTTGCTGGGTATGTTCATGCTTCATTGGAAAGATGATGATGATAATGATAATGATGATGGCATAATGTAAGGTAATGTGTGTCGACATTACTAAGGGAGTGAAAGGGTGTGGAAGAGAGAGAGAGAGAGAGAGAGAGAGGGAGGGAGGGAGAGAGAGCGAGAGAGAAAATGCAGTATGATTTGACCGCACCCTTATTCTCCTCATCGGTCTCTCTTCAGCTCTCTGTTGTGTTGAGGTATTCCTATCACATCCTCCCACCTCGATTTCACCATACTGACACAATGCTTACCGTCACCTCCACCCACACTTTTTTCCTGTCTTCTCGGCTTCCCTTGTCCTGAGAGATGGAGATAACACACCCCAGAGAATTAAGAATCATGTGGGCACTGCGGTATGAGCCAGGCCTTTAACATCTCAAACTATCATGTATCACTTTTCTTTGATGTAAAATAGATTAGAGGAAGAGATGTGATATCAGGAGAATTCCTGCAGACAGTAAACTCAGCTTGTGAGAGAGAAACGAAATGAAAATGAGGGAAATCCAGAAAGCTGTCTATGGGCAGGTGGTGCAGAATGGGAATCGTCGCCTCATTTGATGAAAGGCTGTTTCTCCCTCATCATCTGGCATCAAGTTTAATCACCACTGCAGTGGCGTTAACACACCGGCCGTGCCTCCTCTGTCATCCTGGTGCGGGGGAGAGAAGAAATCCTGTTTCCTTCAGTGCAGGAGGGGCTACAGCTCACTTTCGCGAGCTCAGATGCAGGAAATGAGAAAGAAAAGAGGTGGCTTTCACTGCCCTGTGTATCTGTGTGGTTCAGGAACAAAACAAAGGCATGTATTATTCTCTCACTCACATTACAATGCCGACATGAACCGACAGATCTGTTTGCAGAGTAACGCAACAGATGTTAGCCTGTTTACACTGCAGACCGAGACGATGAATAAAGCACTTCCAATAATACCAGTATCTGGTGACAACTGCTGCATATCTAATGCACCATACACAGCTGCCTCCAAAATGATTAAAACAGGAAAGCCAATGCTTTTATTTTACTCTATATATTTGAGCTAAAACTATGACTATGATGACATCATAATTTTGGAATAGATTTTATTTCCTGATATTAAAATCTAGATGTGTTTGAAACTATGGTATATATCTCTTTTTGTTTGAACACATTTTTTTAATTTAACATAAGCAAAAATTTTGGAACGTGTGAATGGCAGGTGTTTCTTGTTGGCGTAGTGCATCCTGTTAGACTAAATGTTTATACAGTTAATGGTGTGAGCCCTGGGTTTAGCTTGTGATGACAACATTTGCTGAAGAACAGAGCTGTCTATGGGGGAAACCAAACTAAGAAAATTCAGAAAAAACTGAAAAACGAGGCACAAGCACTGGCTATAACCAGCTCTGCAACAGAAAGAAACCATCGATGCATTAAAAACCAAACAGGTCAGTCAAGGAAAACAGCACTGTGATTTAAAAAAAAAAATAAAAAAGTGATCACCAACAGCCTTCACAGGGCAGGGGAGAAGCTATCCCAGTCTACTATGTCCCCAGTCTTAGACAGCGGAATCATAGAGGAAACACCACCAGGTGCATTCATCAGCAGTAAGAATCTGAAAGACAGATTCGACTTTGCAAAGAAATACAGAGATGATCCACAAAAGCTCCAAAACCAGGATTAACATCTAAATATATAGAAAGGCGGCACTCCTGATAGATGTTTCTATTGATACGAGGTGTCCCAGGCTGGTGTTATAAGAGTAGCGCGACTCCTTTAATGGAATAAATCTCCCCTGTCTGTCTAACCCAAATATGGTCTGAACCAGGAAAGGGTAACACCGAGTTTACTTTTCATCACCTTTCACTCACTGTGCTCCACCTACATTTGTATCATCTGTCTTTTTAGTGTAATTATCCGTTTAATGAGTTGATATTTCGTGTTTCCTTTTATGTTTGGTGTTGTTTTGCTCAGCAAAAGATTTCCTGCCTACCTGAGTTACACTACGTTCACACTGCAAGCCAAGTGGCCTGAATCCGATTTTTTTCCAGATTCGATTTTTTTCGAGTGGCTGTTCACATTATTTTAGTGATGTGACCTATAACAGACTGCATTCTGAACAGTTTAAGGCCTCAATGTGGGCAATAGGAACACATACGTCTGACGTTACATGGTGTTTACAGAAGTGAAAATATACAGAAGTCGATGGCAAACGTGGAGTTGAGAAATGTCAGTGTTGACAGTTTTATTTTAAAGTTATTATGCAGTGGAGGCAGAAAAATGTAGCAGATAATGAGGAAAGGAGAGAGGTGGTGGTTGCCCAGTGGTAGGGTGCTGGATTCAAGCCCCACTATCAACGGGTTGTCACTGCTTGTCCTCCAGTGCATCACTCTCACTGTCTATGGTGGGAGGCATGTAAAAGAACCATTGCTGATTTTCGTCAAGAGTAGCTGCATTGCTGTCAGCGTGTTTCTGCCCTGCGATGGCCTGGCGAGCTGTCCAGGGTGTACTTTGCCCTCACCCAGAGTCGGTGGAGATGGGTTCAAGCCTCCTTGCGACCCTAATTAAGATTAAAGGGTTCAGAAATTGAATGAGATAATGAGAAGAAGAAGAATGAAGAGAAAGGGCGCTATGGCTTTTTTTTGAAGCAATAGCTGCTACCGCTGCAGAGAAGTATGTATGGATGTATTCTTTTTGTCTTTGGGGGCTCCCGTCATCGCCGAATGTCGACCAAGAGTGACCTAAATGTCACATTTAATTCAGGTACAGGTCGCAGTACTGTACAGACTGAGGTCGCATTTCGAAAAATCCGATCTGTATCTGATTTAGTACCACTTATGGAAGTGGCCCAGATCTAATTTGTTCACAGTGGCATGAAAAGTAGTAGGATTAAGCGGTTCTGCAAATGATTGATGAGCTAAAGTATATACTACACAGGCACAGATTTTTATGGTTTGTTTTTATTTTTCTTTTTTATTTATTTGCTTTCCTCAGGATGGATGCAGTTGAGCTTCCAGTGCAGGCAGGTGCAAATCCTTAGAGCTGCGTTATAGCATTTCTTTAGATCATTTTCCAGATTTGTTGTAGTACTGTGGTGAAAACAAATTAAATAAAATTTCTGTAGTTTATATTTATGCATTGTTACCACGACATTAAGGCATGTCAGGTGAGCTCTGTGTTTTAATAGCTCTGTGTAGCTAAAGGCGTTGAGTCTGTTCACCCTACTCATTTAGAAACACAATTAAACAACGCTCTCTAAAACTGCTTTAGTATATACTACAGGAAACACAAGAAAAACAAAGTAAAATGAGATTTTTATGCATGAAGTGATAACACCACTTGCTCCTAGTTACTGTGACAAATTGAGTCAGCTGCTGTGATTTAAGCATTCGCAGAATGATGATGTAAAATTCCAAGATAGTGGACCAATTAGATTGCACCATTCCAGTGTAGTATATTCTAATATGCAATTATTGAATCAGGTGAGGACCGCATGAAGGCATTAGCATGTTCACCTCACAAAACGACGGTCCAGGGTTTGAGCTTTGTGGCCAGCGAGGGAGTTTCTGTGTAGATTTCGCATGTTCTGCTCGTGTTTGTGTGGCTTTCCTTCAGGTGCACCTGTTTTCTTCTACAGTCCAAATACATGCACATTGGGCTAACTGGATATTATTGATTGCCTCTAGGTTTGAGTGGGAATGTTTATGTGTCTGTGTTGGCCCTTCAGCCGGAGCCAGAGCTAGGATGAGCTCCAGTCCCCTCGCGACCCTAATAATGGATAAAGTGGAAGAAGATGAACCATGAATAAGGTGAAGTATGATATGGAGAACTATTTAATCAAAGGCCGAGCTGGATAACATCCTCCGAGATCTGAATAATTCTTTATTTCATACAAAACGCAAATTCTCTAATTGTTTATGATTCATTAAAAATATTTCCAAAGTCATGTTTCAACATGAGAACGTTGTCAGTGTGGTTTGAACTAATGATGGTGTCTGAAGGAAAAGCAGATTGTAGCCTTGTGTTCGGTCTGCACTAAAGACCTCGGGCTGAGTTTTCTCTGTACAGAGCTTGCACTCAGGTGATAAGGTGAATTTTTATTTTTTTTTATGGTTTATTCTGGCTTTCCAGCATAGCATAAATAAAGCTGACTCTTCATCCAGAAAGGAAATTAAAAATGTTATAAAATTATTATAATTAATATCATCCAATATAATTTAATAATTTATACGATGAAACTGACCTGCGTGCAATCCAACCATTAAATTACCTAATTATGACGTGCTAGTTAGGAGAAGAAATGGATAATAGTATAATGGCAAAAATGTATTATGCAACTTATGTTTTTATTAATGTGTAAGAACTTTTTATTAGGACCATTTAATGGCGCAGTGGTTAGCACGTCCACCTCACAGCAACAAGCTCCTGGGTTTGAGTCCCTGGCTCGATGCGTGTTCTCTCTGTGCTTGCGTGGGTTTCCTCTTGGTACTGCAGTTTCCTCTTACAGTCCAAAGACATGCACAGTAGGCTTACTGGCAATTCCACATTGGACCATAGGTGTGAATGTGAGTGTAAATGGTTGTGTGCGTTGCCTTGCAATGGTCTGATGAGATTTTCAGGGTGTAATCTGCCTTCGCAGCGTGTTGGCTGAGATAGGCTCCAGCATCCCCGCAACTCTAAAAGTGAGGATTGCGGGGTTCAGCAAATGAGTGAGTGAGTAGTTTTTATTAGGTTACTACTTAAGGTTTTATTCCGACCCGGGCTTAACATCCATGTTGAGTGAACCAATCACAAGTGGACAGATGAAGCTTATACAACTGGCATTTTAAACACATTTCCAGTGAGATCCTGTGGCCAGATGTAGTATATCACTTTCATTCATTGTTCTGAATATGTTTTCAGGCTGAAATGTTTGATGAATCGTATCATATGTACATGTAGAGGCTGTTTTAAACAATTCAAAAAGCATCAAAATAAAAAAATCTAAAAATAAAAGAAATGATTTAAAACCAAGCACATGGGAATTTTTTTGTGAGAATATTTTTGCTTTGGCAATCTAATCACTTCTTCTCTTAATATTCAATGTACACAAAATCAAAATTAAAAACAGTCGAATAAGAAACATTTTGGTGGAACTGAAGCATGCCTTACCTCGTCTACCTCGGGCTAAGATTCAGTGTCAAATTTTAGTAAAGAGCGAGTCTCTCTATTGAGTAACAGTTGATAAGAAAGGAATCAATCAATATTAATTAATATTCATTAATATTTATAATAATATTTATATGTAAATAAACTGGATGTATGGATTATCTCTCATTCTCAAGTCATTTTCAGGCTGAATGGGGAGTAATGGTCCTCTCACAATCCAAAGACATTAAGCTAACTGGTGTTGACCCTAGGTGTGAGTGTGATTGGTTGGGTGATGTTTAAGCCTTGTAATGGACTGGGGAGGTTCGGCTGCGATAGGATCCTGCCTCCACGTGACCCAAATAGGATTAAGTGGCTTGAAAGATGAATGAATGAATTTAGATCACGTTCAGTTGTTTTATCTGTTGTAGTGTAATAAGTGATACAGAAATATTTAATTAAGTCTAGCCAATGTTATTTAATTAGTTAATGACACTGGTGATGAACCACTTCTATTGCAACTAAAGACATAAAGAAAACATATTATTTATTTTATCTTTAAAGAATCAGGTAAGGTTTAATAATAAAGTAAACTGTTTTAAAAGCTATGTGCTATGACGCAACCATGCTGCGATTCACATGACAGTGCATATCTGTACTTTATAGTATAATTTGGATGAATCCATAACCCCCCCTTTAGGTTTTATTAGGGTTATCAACTTTGACCATTCAGGAACTGTCCAAAAAGACAGTTCTGATAGTTTCCAGTAGCAGACATCCATGCAGAACAATAAGGACAACCCATACAGGAGGGGTTATATTCATTTTAATTAATTCAGCTAGCTACAAAATGTCAACCACGTCACAGACTGACAGGATACAGAGGGAGTTTTTAATATTACATGCATCGAGGACACCAGTCTCACAGTTTAACCTATGTGTCATTCAGGTAAGGTATTTATTTGTCTTCTTATACAGACTATTCAGCATCGTAGCAATTTGGTGTGCATAGCTCTAAAGTACAGAAGCAACAAAAAACCTCTTTTTATGTCACGGATTATTTCTTTTTTTTTTTTTTTTTTTTTTCTTTTTAAACCAATAACAAACCACACAGGGAAAGTAAACTAACAGGATACAGTCTTCTTATAAAAGTAAGATCTCTCAGAAATGTGCATCTTTGCTTTACATTGCAAATGTTTTTGTTTGTTTATTTATTTATTTATTAGTTTATTTATTTATTTATTTTTCTTGGAGCATCCAAAACCTATGATACAGAAAACGACGAGTCTCCACCTTTCAGCACTTCAGTCATTATCTTTTCCAGGCTGCATAATCATTTAGAAAACAGGTCTTTTTTTTTTTTTGCTTTTTTTTTTGCAGAACCAACACTTCTGTCACGTCTGTTACAGTTCTTCTTTCGGTCATGTTGCATTATGTTACATCGATGGTCACAGTCTGTAAATATATATTGACAGAAAGAGAGCACTATTGCAAACTTGCAGGAATATGGAACGTTCAACTGTGTCTTAATACTGAGCATGCTTTTGTCAATTTTTGCTACTGCCATGTTTTTTTGTAATTGTTTTTTTTTAGATTTTTAAGACAAGTTTTATTTATAAGACTCTAAAATCTACTATTTGTCATGCATAATGCACAATTCACACCACTTGGAATGCAATGTCTATTACAGCTACAGAATCTAGTTGCACTTTGTCTAAACAGTAACTGACCATGTTTGTGATGAGGAAAAATGAACCAAGAAAGGATACTGTAAGTGCTTTTGTAACGGCATCATTGTCATATGATTAATCGTCTTTTTTTAACCCATCGTTTGCCATGACATCAAAATAAGGAGCATGACAGTAGCCTAATGAAATGACACAGTTTTACTAAGACGATACTGAGATACTGAAAAGAAAGACAGTTTGTAGAGCATTCCTATTATATATTTCATCCAGGAAAAAGGGTTTTTATCATATAGAATATATATATATATATATAAGCATACATATAGAAGTGTGTGTATATGTATGCATATATATACATACATATGGGTATAGGTGACAAAACGAAACAAAAAGAATAAAAACTTCACAAGTGAGCTAGAGCCATCGAGCCAGCACTATATACAACCTTTGGAAAGAATGATACAGAGTATAAGAAATCATTTTACGAGGACTATCATTGAAAAAGCTGACAGACAGCACACAGAACAACATTTACAATGTAGGGGTGATATGTGCACGTGTGCAAACCTAGAAGGTAAATACCAAGATAAAAGCATGTTTGCGCTTTTTGACAAACTGCATGGTTAATAAAAGCAGGCAGTGCAGACGCTTAACCGCTGCCAAGCATCTTTGTGGCCCTCTGGTTAGCTTCGTCAATCCTGGTCTTGTTGGACTCAGCCTGAGAAACAACAAACACAAGAAAACAGACTTTTTTGTAGTATTTCATTTTGCTGTTTGCATTGTACCCCCATACTAGAACGCTGTTTTATTAGGACTTATTGCTTACAATGGAATATCGTACCACCAATTAATTTCACAACATAATAATTTACAGTAAAAGTAGTGTCATTCGCCTCAAAGGAGGAAGGACCTGTGTTTGACTCCCGAGTTTTGAGAGGGTATTTCTACATGGAGCTTGCATGTTCTCCCCGTGCCCATTTATTCATTTGCCAGAACGCAAAATTCTACTACAGTCACGGGAAGGGTGGAGCCTATTGTCCCACAGGTGATAGCTTCAAAATCCTCATATGTGATGCATTTTGTACTTTTTATAGTGTAACGAATAATAAAAGATTCCTTAAAAACTCATAATGTTCATAATGGGACTCACCTTGTCCATGATCCTGTCAATCTGGCGATTTTGGGTATCAATCTCATTACCCATGTCAAGGGCCATGTGGCGCAGATTACCAATGATACCTCCCACCTGCTCCAAGTTCTCATCCATCTCATTTTCCCGAGCATCATCTGTTACCCTGTACAATCATATATATGAAAGCTCATGAGTACACTCCAGGCTTCACATTTCAAATCTCAGCTTAGATTATTCTCTTTTAAATATTTTCCCCAGGCCAGTGCAGTTTCCCCTGGGTGCCCCAGTTTCCTCCCAGATTGCATTGCCAGTACAGGTGATTCTGTTTTTTTCCACAGGTATGACTGTGTGTACAGTTGTGCTTGAAAGTATGTGAACCCTTTATAATTTTTTTCATATTTCTGCAAAATATTGACCTAAAAACCATCAGATTTTCATACAAGTACTAAAGAAGTAAAAAAAAAATGCAATCAAACAAATGAGACAACAAATATAATGCTTCGTAATTTATTAATAGTATAATAGTCATTAATATAATAGTATAATAGTCCAAAAGGTCTAAAAGGAACCCTGGGTAACTATGAATCAATTAAAGGCCTCTCTCATGTGGGCTAACATAAATTTTGCTGAGTCCACTGTTAGGAGAAGACTGTACAACAGTGGTGTGCATGGAGTTGCAAGGAGAAAGCCACGGCTCTCCGAAAAGAACACTGCAGCCCTCTGGACTTTGCTCAAGATTACATAGACAAGCTAGAAGTCTACTGGAAAAACATTGCAGGTGGATTAGACTAAAATATAACTTTTTTGATTTAAATAAGAAGTTTAATGTTTGGATTACAAAAACAGCACATTTCAACATAAATAACCTTATTCTATCTGTAAAAAAATGGTGGTGGTAGTACCATGTTTGGGGCTTGTTTTGCTGCAGCTGTGCCATGACAGTTTGTCATCATTGATGGAACAATGAATTCTAAATTAGACCAGTAAACTCTAAAGGAACATATCAGGACTGTGAAGTAAATCTCAAGAAGAAGTGGGACATTCAGCAAGACAACACACCTAAAGACAAAACTCGTTCTAACAAACAATGCTTAAAGTAATATAAATGTAAGGTTTTTAACCTTAATCCAATAGAAATGTTGCGTGAGCAGTTCATGTAGGAAAACTAACCAACATCTCAAAGTTGAAGTTGTTCTGTAGGGAGGAATCTCATGTGCAGAACCGATCAACAGTTTCCACAAATGTCTAGATATAGTAATCACTGCATAGGCAGGTTTGAAAGCAAAGGTTCACATACATTTAACCCTCACTCATCCTTTTCCTTAATAAATAAATGAAGTGTAATAGTTTTGTCTCATTTTTAAAATGGATTCTCTTTATGTACCTTTAGAAAATGTGCATAAATCTGTGGTTATTCATTTATTCATTCAATCATTTTCTGAACTGTTCTTAATTAGTTACTAGTTACTTAATTAGTTCTTAATCTTAATTAGGGTCACAGGGAAGCTGGTGCCCATCTCAGGGGCAAGTGCAGAGCACAACCTGGACAGCTTGCTGTGCCATCGCAGACCTGGTTATTCATTCATTCACCAAATCGCTTAATCCTAACAAGGGAGATGCCCACTGATGATGTTTTAACTCATGAAGAAATAGAGAATTGAAAGGGTTCACAAATTTTCAAGCGTGTGTGGGAGGTTTGGACTGCCGTCCCATCCTGGGTCGCTCTCCACTGACCTCACCAGGATAAAGATACTACACTTAAGGTTGCTAAAGATGAACAAGTTCTTGCATGTATACTATTCATGCTTTGCTGTGTACAAAACATGTAACATAAATAACCAACATAGCCTCACCTGCGGATGAAACCGCCACTGATGGCCATCTGTTCCCGTTCATCAACTACGCGGGCCGGCTGGCTGTTCACCACACCATCCTGGTTGTTGCCCCAGGCCTTGCTGCCTCCACTCTTCATTCTGTGTGAATCATGAAGAACATGAGCGCCGAGGTGGCCGGAAAGCATCCAAATGAGCAGTGTTTCCACTCACCGACCCACCCACACACACGCACACACACACACACACACACTAGCAACAGTAGACAAAATGCTGGACTAAAAGACAGGCAGCAACAGGCATAAACAAATCAGTTCTCTCTGAAATGTTAGGCCTGGTTGACATATAACATGCATGACTTGTTGGCTACAACACAAAGCTTTATTAAACAGATGAAAAAACAAGGGGGAACTAGCTAGCAACAGAAATCTGGGATTCTTGGAGTTTATTCCTGTATTACTTCTTGTTGGACTGATTCCACTTCCCAGTAATAATGGCTTGTTTCCTATGTCTGATTATGACAAAAAAGAGAGGCCTCGGCAGACAGACAACAGAAAATAAAGGGACTGCCACACTGTCAGACACAAGTGCAAACAAATGCAAAAGAAAATAAAGTGGAGGGACGAGAACCCAATCCTCGGCCACCATTTAAATTCGGGCTCCACTGGTAAAATATTTTTGCCTTGATTGCTATAGTAATATTTATGGCTGGTGGTTATTATAGTAAATTCCATAATACCATTAGGATATAAAAGGGAACAAACAAATTACATTGAGTTTTGTCTCAACAGTACGACATGTTTTGTGTTACTGTAGATGCCAGAAATCCATTGCACTGATTAAGAATGATAGGAGAAGAACATAGCATTTAGATTAGCGGTTGAACATTGTTTACTCTCCTTCTGTTCCTCTCGTTATATAAACGTCTGTCGTCTTCCTTCCTAGTGTGCAATTTAGTTTAACATAGTTTGTTTAAAATGAGCCAGAACATTTAATTCTGGTTTCATGCACATGGATAAATACTGTTATCAGAGATCCAGATTCTGAAGCTAAACTGAGAAAAAGCCAGACTGCCCACTGCAGTGTTATTTATATTCTTTTTCATCTAACTACTTTTACAGTGTGTTGCTTTATTTAATTCTGCAGGCTGATTAGTGTCTTGACTGTTATAACACATGGCCTGTGATAGTAATAAATGTTGAGCTAAACTGTATGTGGTTGGCAGCAATATACTGAATATCATGTAAATTCTGGGTCACAAGAAACAGTTGTGTAAGATTATTGTTTATTCAAAATATTTTTTAATTTCTGATGGTAGAAAAACATCAGCAAATTATTGAGATTTTTTTTACGAGTCAACTTATCCATCAGTTGAACAATTATGGCCCTTAACCATCAAGCATCCAATTATCGTCCTATAAATAAGATAGATGGGCAACACACTATGGAAGACTGTGGAAGCACTGCGGCACTGTGCTGTAAACCTCACTTTATTTTCTTAATATTTATGCTGCTGTAAGCATAGATATAAACATAGAGTCTAGAGTCTTCCAGCTCAGGGTCACAGTGCTTTGGTCAGAGCGGAGCCTTCTGCCACAGGGTGTAGCTTACCTGTCTTATGATATCAATGTTTCTTCTCTCACATGGCCCCGAAAAATCTAGTGAGAAAATGATTGCCTGCTCTCAAGGCTCCTTGTTAATTGCAAACACCCGATAACCCTGTGTTTAATAAAAAAGGCTCTTACCATCAAATAATTTCATTCCAATTGTTGCTTTTTATGTCTTGGATGAATCAGAAACAGTTCTAGCTGTTGTAGGGCTCACTAATGCTAATATATATATATATATATATATTATTTGACTTTCTACTTTGAAAATTTTCAAAAATATTTAAATGAATAATAAAACAATTGTACAGTTCAACTTTCATATGATACAAAGAATTATTCGGTCTCAGGAGATGTCATCCTCCTCAACCTTCTGCCTCGCCAAATGAACCCCTCTTAACCAAATAATTCTCTGTATTGTACTTCGCCTCATTATTAATTGCTTAATGTACAGCTATATGGCCCAAAAGATGTTTTTATTTAACCCCTGAGTGTCTGATTTACCAATTTTTGTCAAAATAAAATAATTTGAAAAATATTCGCTGTTTCGGGGATGTTAGCACAATTTTCTGTTAGGATTGATATATCTGATGGAAGCATGTAATCTTTTCCTTGTTTAAAAAAAATATATTGTCCAATGTCTAACGCTAACATTAGTTTTTTTTTTTATCACAATGCCAAACAAAGCAGGTAAGTCTATCTTAAGGCGTGAGCTTATGCTTTTTGCTGAATGCTTTAGTAAGGTTTGAATTTGTTAATGCTAAATTTAGCAAGGGTGGTATGATGGTGTTGTGGTTAGCACGTCCACCTCACAGCAAGATGGTCCTGGTTTCGAGTCTGATGCTCAGGCATTTCTATGTGGAGTTTGCATGTTCTCCCTATGCTTGCGTGCGTTTCCTCCAGGTACTCTGGTTACCTCCTACAGTCCAAAGACATGCACATTAGGCTAATTTGACTCCAGATGTGACTGCAATTGGTTGTGTGTGTTGCCCTGCAATGGTCTGGTGAGCTGTTCAGGGTCTACCCTGCCTTTGCTCAGTGTAAGGTGAGATAGGCTCCCGTCTCCCCAGTAAGATTAAATGGTTCAGCAGGTATGAGTAAATTTGGTATGAGATTTTTTTGCTGTGACTTGTTCGGCAGATTCCTAACAAAATGCTTTCAGAAGTAAACCTTATACTTCACAGTCTCCACCACAGGATAAAAATTAATGGGAAAAAAACATCTTTTTTGATTTAAAAAGCAAAACATTTATTTATTTTTTGCATCAAGACGGTGCTTTTGTTACCCTCTCATCGCAGCTATTGTAACATCATCATGTATGTCTCTGCATGCGTACTTGCGTGTCAGAAGTATTTCCGCGCTCAGCCGGACTATTGGAAGTGATACTATCACCATGTGTGACAGGGCAATAAAGGTTGTTTGTTTTATTTAATTAGATTTTTGAAAGTCAAGACAGATTTGATTCTACATGCAGACATTCTCCATCCTGAGCTGATGGCAGCAGCATCAAATCCTACCTAGGGGAGGTGTATGAAAGTATTTTTAGGGCAACCTACTTTTTGAATGTTATGGAAAATGGTGTGACAGTATGTGTAACTGGTCTGTTTAAAGCAGGAGTTTCAACAGAATATGAGTATGAAAAGTACTACATGTACACCATCAGCTCAGGACAGACTCCTGTATTCAAATTATTACATCTTTAAATTAAACCACTGGTTCAGGCTTTTTTAAGAATACAAGAAAGGGCAAAATAAAAATATTTATATCATTCCCTTAAGCCCACATATTGATGATTATGCCAATGTTTTAGACATTTTATAAACTCTTTTGCTACAATTATTTAGGACTTACAGTTGTGTTATAACCAACCGGACTACATGTTGGACTGTAATGAAATTTTCTTATATGGTTTGTATTTTATGGTTTCACCCAAATGAGGATGGGTTTCCCTCCTCAGCCTGGTTCCTCTCAAGGTTTCTTCCTCGTGTCAACTGAGGGAGTTTTTCCTCACCACAGTCGCCACGGGCTTGTTCATTAGGGATGTGTAGGGGGTTGTAGAGAAATGTTTAAATTCCTCCTTAAATTACTTTTTACTATGTAAAGCTGCTTTGCGACAATGTTAATTGTAAAAATCTCTATACAAATAAAATTGAATTGAATTAAATTGAAATTTGGCGACTATGCTGGTGTACATCGGTGGTGTACATACAAGTTATGAGAAAGTTTTATGTAAGTTAACAGCACGCTGGTAGTCGTAGTACGGCAAGAACATGGAAAAATTTTGTGCATGCAAATTAAAGGTGTTGAAACGGTTTGCTGTGTACCGGGGGCACATAAATACGTTTGTGGAATGCAAAGGGGAAAGGAAGCACAACCCTGCAGATGCTGGAGGAGGGTTTTGGCATTTGAGTGCAAGATGCCATTGTTTACTTCTCACAGATGAGAGCTTGCAATCCTGCGTGAAATCTTATAACCCTGATATGAAGATTCTTTGTAGTGAAATTCAGGAGCAGAAATCATATTAACCAAGTGAAAGAAATCATTTAATGAGCTCATATTTTTTTTTTAAATCTATTTTTTTATCGGACTCTGAACTAAAGTAGTTGTGTTTAATATTCAGGTTGATGATTGACTGCTGTACGCCACGTGAGGAAATTAAGGACTGATGGCACACTGAAATAGACATTAATATATAAACTGGCATTTTTTGTTGCCCTTATTAATGACAGTAAACATGCTGCCGCTGTAAGATTTTACAATGCTGTGATCGTCGGGTCAAAAATTGTGAACGCTGCCAGCACACTAGGCATTCGTTGGAATAACTGATATTCAGGTTCAAAGTATACTAGACAAAGTATACTTAAGTACAACTTATTTCAGCGTATGCATATGAGTCATATGCAAGGATAGCGAAAAAATTTTGTGCATTCACAAAATTTTTCGACAACCTCGCCGTACTACGAGTTATACCAGCATGCTGTAACTTACACAAAACTTACCCATAACTTATTCGACGTACGCCAGCATATTTGCCAAATTTCTCATACATCAGCATATGCTGGCTAAATCGTCAATATGTGACAGGGTCTATAATGAACTGAAAATGTCTTTCAACGTTGATTTTTTTTGTTGTTTGCTAATTTCTCACCACATAAGCATGCTGGTAAACCACTTTTGTCAGCCGTGAGAGCAAAAGAATCTGTCCATGATGCCTTCAGTTTCTTTTTTCATCAGAAACTTTTCTTTGCTTAGATTTCTACATTGATTGCTTTCCAGGGGTCAAAGTGAGTCATTTGTTTGGCAAAATATAAACCACTGCAGAGGGATGAAAGAGTCGCATGCGGCTCCGGAGCCTTGGTTTGCCAAGCTCTGCCCTAAACACTGCCAATATGCCCATGATAAGTAAGTTGGAAAAATGTTAAGTAAAAGTTCTGTGGTCGTCCAAAACACATCAGGTATGTCTACATACATCAATCTATATGCTGGAGATAAGTTTAATATAAGTTAGCTATAAGTTTTCGATAGATTCTGGATAAGTTACTAATAGGTTATGTATAAGTTCAGAACTGGAATAATATCGATAGTTCAGCATATGCCAGCGTTTTATAGAAATTTGTCATACAACGCATAAGTTATGCAAATTGTTCATATGTGACAGGTGCATTACTTGTAATCTTGTTCTGTTGTGTTGTTAAAAAAATAAAATGCCTGTTCTTAAAATGACATTTTTTTTCCTGGCTTCCATTTTGAATTTATATAATAGAAATCTGCCGAACAAGGAATAAGAAACGAATGGTCTTACTAGTAAAGTAACTAATTTCTCAAGAACACTATAATCCTAAGTGTAATCAAAGCCCTCAGAGACTGTTTCTGTAGCAAACAAAGGGAGTACAGCTCGTTCATGTACGCACAGAAGGAACGAAAAGTAACTCTTGTGAATCAGTCATTTTATCATCATCATCTGAGTCGCAGTGTCAACATTACAACCTTTGTAACTTGTGTTTTTATGACCGCACGTATATGTAAATTTGTGATTTCACGCACTCATTTGCTGAACATGTAAACTTCACACAGAAACCCAGGATCTTCTTGAACATGCTAACCAGTATGCTACCATGATGCTCCCTAAATATCATGAACGGTGTTTTCAAACAAAGTATAATCACGATAAATGGAAGTTTGGTGAATGAAGGATACGAGACATTAAAAGAGTTAATTCATTAGGTTTGTTTAATGGGTTTGCAACCCCATCTCACAATAAGATTTTAAAATGTCCATGTTGCAATTCATTTCCATCTCAAAAACGTTTGACTCCTTTTGAGTTGTAAGCCGAAAAGATATTTAAAGGAGAAAACAGCACTTGTTAAAGTTAATCTCATTCGTATATCAAAATGAATTTCTTTCTGTGTGTGAAATCTGAGGCCGATCGCTTCTGTTTCAACGATTTTATGGGCAGTTCTTTGAAAACTGAATCTCAGAATGATGCAATGCTCACTATGATCCATTCATGCAAATTATTGACAGATTTGTGTTGGAGATGTGAAAAGGTTTAGATTAAAATCATCACCTGTGCAGTGAGGATATATTATATATATTAAATATATTTAACCACAAATTCCTGAAATACTGAATAAAAGGATATTCGAAGCCAAACCCCTTCATGTTAACTTGGGCCTTGATGATGTCATCATTCTGAGACACAGTTTTAAAATACCCACCCATAAAATCTTTAAAACTGCAGCTATCTGTCTAATATTTAGCACACAGACAGATTTTAGATAGAACACTAGAATATTTTCTTTCACAAAGTTTATCCATCAGACGTTTATGCTCTCGGATCAGGTGTGACTGCTTCCATGGGCGGGTCTGATTTTAAGTGGTGGTCATGACAGCGCTGATTATTGTACTATAACAGCACAGTGTGCTGCATTTTCATGCCTGATTGTAATCGTAATTTTAGGTTAGCTCTAAGCTAAACCTGCACTACCAGGAAATAAACCTTGGCCAGTACAATCAACACCCCCCCCCCCCCCGGGGGGGGTGAAAACATGACTCTCTCCTCCATTCATGCTATCTCGCAGTCTTTCAGTTAATCTTCTTCTTCCTTTCTTGCCTCTCCTGTTTCAAATCCTAATGTAGACTGGATTAATGTTGTGTTAATTAATGTGCTTAATCAGAAACATTATGCGTTAATCTTCATCATTGTTTAATAGCTTTAACAGGCAGCGTTAATGTCATTAGTAGCAAGAGTTGCATCAACATGCATGTGGCATTCAGAGACATGCTGTTTCAGTCATTCAGCCAGTGCCATTGATGGATGTGCTCTCAAAGTTGCATGGAAAGTACTTTCTTACTTTGGTCAGCTTATGATGTTTCACAAATTATATCTTTCATACAATTTTTTTTTTAAATACTGAATGACTGATTTGGGATTTGATTAATGATCTCACCAAAAGCTCACCAAAATGTCTAGAGTGTCTAAATACTTACATTAATAATTCAACTTTGGCACATCCATACAGTTTTTTGGTGGATCGTTTAGCAATTACTTTTTTAAAAGGATCATCCTATTCATCTTTGCATGCGGTTCTCAGAGCAGGTTCTAGAGCACACTCAGACTTCAGGATCAGTGCAGCATGCCTTATATATTTATTATATTTATATATCAGATCGCTAATCGCTCACTCATAGAGGACTCAGAGACAAGTCTGCAGGGCATCAACATGTGTGTGTGTGTGTGTGTGTGTGTGTGTGTGTGTGTGTGTGTGTGTGTGTGTGTGTGAGTGAGAGTGTGTGTGTGT